>WBMZ01013925.1:0-45730 GCA_013400975.1 Atrichornis clamosus
TCTTTTAAACTAAGACACAGTCCCAGCCTCAGGCACCACCAGGGCAGAGGGAAATGAAGGAGAAAAGGGGGGAAAAAGTAAAGAAACCACACAATTAGAACAACAAAAGGTGTTTGGCAAACGTTAACACCCAATACCTACAGGGAAGGCACCTGGTAAGACCTACAAAGGAAAACACAAAATGAACACAGGTGAGGAAACATAAACCTGGGAATGAGGGACATCACTGGAGCAAAACAGTTGGGGAATTAACGGTGACAGACAACAAAAACCCCCCAAACAGCAAAATGAGACACACAACTGAAATGCCCACAGAAGAGAGTTGTTTTGTTGGACAGATGTTTCCAGCACCTGCCCTGCTAATTCCTGGTTGAAAGGAGAAAATCTTTCCACTTTCACCTGAACAATTTGAGATCCAGAGCCTTGCAGAGGCAAAGCAGGGGAGATTCTGTCTCCACACAAGAAGGATGTGGATCTGTTGGGATGAATCCAGAGGAGGCCACGGAGATGCTCCAAGGGCTGGAGCCCCTCTGCTCTGGAGCCAGGCTGAGAGAGCTGGGGGTGTTCACCTGGAGAAAGGAAGGCTCCAGGGAGAGCTCAGAGCCCCTTCCAGAGCCTAAAAGGGCTCCAGGAGCGTGGGAGAGGGACTTGGGACAAGGGATGGAGGGACAGGACACAGGGAATGGCTTCCCACTGCCAGAGAGCAGGGATAGATGGGATATGGGGAAGGAATTGTTCCCTGTGAGGGTGGGGTGGCCCTGGCACAGGGTGCCCAGAGAAGCTGTGGCTGCCCCTGGATCCCTGGAAGTGTCCAAGGCCGGGTTGGACGGGGCTTGGAGCAACCTGGGATAGTGGGAGGTGTCCCTGCCATGGCAGGGGGTGGGATGGGATGAGATGGGCTGGGCTGGGCTGTAAGGTCCTTTCCAACCCAAACTCTTCTGGGATTCTATAGAAAACTCTTCAGCATTTATGTCAACTTCACTTTGGAAGAAAATATGCCAAAATTAAGGCAAGAACCAGGCTGGCTGAGTGCTGCTTTAATTCCAAATGATTTCAATCATCTCCAAAGCCTCTCCAGTGCCTGCAAAAAGCAAGGGCTGAGGCACAAGCCTGGCTATAAAGTCAGGCACTAAAAAGTGCTCCAACCCTTTTCAGCCTTTTTCAAGTTGGGGTGGAAAGGGCTGTATCCCTCCTGGAATGAAAAGCCAACAGAAAACTTTTAGAAAAAATAATCTTCTGTTCCTCAGACAAATAAGTGTCTGACAGGAAATGGCAATGACCAAATGTCACCCTCAGGGATGTCACTCATTAGCAGTAACTGTCTTTTAAAACAGGGAAGATACACAAATCCCAAATTTCCTGAGGACTCCAAGGAACTCAGAGAGAGAAAGAAGAGCTTCAGGAGGCAGAAACTATTAAGTATTCATCTTATACAAATAAAGGAAGGCAAACAATGCTACAGGAGCAATTCAATGTCACTATTTTTGGTTTTTCTTAAGTGTAAAGATCCAAAAAATTTAAACACCCCCCCCACCCTTAAAAATCCTAAAGGAAGAGAAGCGGCCTTTTGTCTTTGCCTTTCCCTTCTGCTTGTTTTCATAATGATATTAATGGGCTGTTTCATTTCGGGAAGTACATTTCCTGAATGATTAGAACTGTTGCAGTGCTCCAGAAGGGCTATCCAGGGACAGCAGAACTGTCCTCTTGAGAGAACACTGGCTGCAAAACAAGTCCAAACAACAATTGTGAATGATAGAAGCAATCAGGCAAATATCAGAGAAAATCACTTTGGTATTTAAAATGCTTCAGTTCTCCCGGTTTAAAAAAAAAAAATCTATTATTTTTCTGTATCTGGATATATTATTGAAAATCCATAACCTGCACTTGTAGCCACATTTAAAACTTATTTTATCCATTATTTGCTCTGTCTGCTTGAGTTGCTACTAAGACATCCTTAAGTAAAATTCTTTAAAATTTCCCACAAGTTCTCTTGAAAGAAATGATCACAGAAACACAGAATGACGAGTGGGATGGGACTCCCAAGGATCATGGAATCCAACTCCTGGCCCTGCACGGGATAACCCAGGGATCCCACCCTGTGCCTGGGATGCTGATCTGTTCTCTTAGACTTCAACTTCAGAGGCAATGGAAGCACAAACCGAGAAACTCTGGAAGAAGAGAACCTGGAGGGGAACAGTAACGACCTGAGCCCTCTGCCCAGGGATGCTGCCCTGGAATCCACGGGAGCATCACAGGTGATTTCTGAACACATAAACATGAATCCATGTCTGGCAACCACCTCCCCTCTGGAGACAGGCTGGGAGAGCTGGGGCTGCTCAGCCTGGAGAGGAGAAGGTTGTGTGGCGACCTCACAGCTCCTGCCAGGGTCTGAAGGGGCTGCAGGGAACCTGGAGAGGGACCCTGCAACAGGAACTGTATTCAAGGCCAGGCTTGGAGCAACCTGGGATAGTGGAAGGTGTCCCTGCCCATGGGACTGCATGGTCTTGAAGGTCCCTTCCAACCCAAACCATTCCATGGCTGATACACAGGGCAGCTTTATCCCCAACCCTAACCACTGCACAAATTAGTTCTCTCCCATGGAAACCAAAGAGTAAGGAAAAGAGTGGCTTGGGAAGCCTTATGTAAAGAGCTCTCAGCTCATACTGTTCAAGTTCCTCATCTCAGCTTTGGTTTACTCAGGTCTTAAGGTACCCATGTGGCTTAATTTAATTTATGCCATTTAAACAGACCACTTAATTATATCAGCACTTGGCAGTGCTGCTCCAGTTAAAGGTCTGTTTGCAATGTCACATCTATAAATTAATTTCTGGAAGGTTTAGAGCAGGACTCCATTATAACTCCCACAGGGTTTAAATGCAGAATGTGTTTTGTTCTTTTTTTTCTTCAGACACACAGTTAAGATGACCACTTTCTTCCTGCCTTTATCTGAGGACAGAGAGGCATTTTTTCAATTAGAAGGCAGAATACATTATGATTAGCCAGTGCCACCAGTGGAAACTGGGATGCACAGGCACGTAGAGGATTTATGTCAGTGTCTCATCAGCAATCCTGACTTCCTAAATACATCCATTTACTGAGGTACAGTGAAACCATCAGAACATTAAAACCTGGAGAAATTAATAAGCATTACCTGTGCTGACAAACCCACCCTGAGCCATCCAGTCCCATGAGGAGGTACCTGCTATTTCAGTGTTTGGCCATTTTATGTGGGAGTTCTGTGCAAGTGCCGCACTCCCAGCTGGAATCCTGGGAATCCTTCCTCTGTTGGAATTCTCCTGCCCTCCACAGGTTAGAAGGCCTCTCCGAGTCTCTGGCACATGGATTAACACACAGGCACTTCAGTCTGGTTCTCTACTCCCTCACATCCGTGTTACACCTGCATCTTTCCACCATTTTGGAAAGAGCTGGGCACGAGCCAGGTGATGCCAAAGGAGCAGGAAATAGCCCAGGGATGAGGCTGATCACCTCTGGCTGCAGGCAGAGCTCTGCATGTCACAGAATCCCAGACTGATTTGGGTTGGAAGGACCTTATAGCCCATCCAGTGCCATCCACTACCATGGGCAGGGACACCTCCCACTATCCCAGGTGGCTCCATCCAACCTGGCCTTGGACACTTCCAGGGATCCTGGGGCAGCCACAGCTGCTCTGGGCACCCTGTGCCAGGGCCTCCCCACCCTCACAGGGAACAATTCCTTCCCAATATCTCATGTAAATCTGCCCTCCTTCAGCTTACAGTCATTGCCCCTGTACTGTCCCTCCCTCCCTTGTCCCAGTCCCTCTCCAGCTCTCCTGGAGCCCCTTCAGGCCCTGGAAGGGGCTCTGAGCTCTCCCTGGAGCCTTCCCTTCTCCAGGTGAACACCCTCAGCTCTCCTACGTTCCTGAGATAAGCCCCCAGCATTCCCAGAGGGAGAGGATGCGTTGCCTCTGGCAGATGTGACGGCCTTGAGCACCAACAAAGCATTCCAGGGAGAAGACTGATGCACTCATGGAATCTGGCACCAGTTTCCCCAAGAAGTTTGGGCTGTTGAGGCAGAGCAACCCTTCCCTCCTGCTGTGTCCCCCAGGCCACCCCCAGCCCCTGTCCCTCAAACCTGGGCCTTGCAGGTGCCACCCCAGCCCAGCAGCAACAGAAGGGCCGGCAGGGCCACCGGCCAATTCCAGCACAGCCCATCTCCCTCAGTGGCACCCCATCCCTCCCTCCCGTGCCACATGGCATCACATCCCAGCAGGGATGGGCATCTCCAGTACTTGGTGCTTCCTTTGGCTGGATGGGTGTTGGAATTCTGCCTTTGTGCCACATGATGTCCCAGCCTAGAAATCCTCCACAGTTACTCATCATGCCACACTGAAATATTCAACGTTTCCACTAATAAACAACAATAATTCACTTTTAGCTCTGCCTCATTTCGTGTCATGTGGCTGAACTAGATTTTCACTAACTTCACCACACTCCTGTCCTTCATCATCCAGTGGAAATTAAAATGTGATATAAAACAGCCTTAACCTCACTAGGAAAAGCATTTGGGCCCTTGAACTGCCATATCCATGGGATATCTGTCCCTGAAATTTCAGGGATGTTTGTACTGAGACACAGAAACATGTTACAACTTCTAAAATGTTGCCTGCAGCTCGAGAGCTGTTGAGCCTGTGCTCAAGAATGATAAATTTGTTTTAATACTGTTTTCTGATGCAGATTATTTAAGTTACGGTAGTGCTCCCAATTAAGTATCTGCTGCAGATTGGACAGATTTTTTTCATTATTAGTGATGCAATTAAAATGACAAATATTTGGGCCACAACTATGTTGAAATTTCTAGTGCAGGCAAACACAAGTATATTAATGAACGGCCCTATCCCAGATCCAAATATTGGGAGGAATTCATGGGAATGTGCTGATGTGCTACAGAGGGGAGGCACAACAATAAAATGTGGGGCCCAAAGGTCAAACTCCCTGTGATGAATCTCAGAGCACCCGTCAAAACTCCAGGTATTGAGCTTGTACTGATAACATGAGTAACAGAAAGTGCTTTTGGTAGGGAAGATGAATCCCAGGATTTTACTACAAACCTAGTGAAGTAAAAGAAGAAGCTGCTCTTCCATGTGGAAGTTCTTGAAATTAAATATTTGTATTTTGAGAGTGTGCAAATATTATGCGTATTACTTTCTACATGATTCAGTCAGAGTCAGCCCAAATTCAGGATTTAACAGTTCAAAGTGGTCTTAATTTTCTGTCTTGGATATGATCTAATAAGTAGTTACATGAAGAACCTTGTATTATCCCATCTGCCTTCGACACCTCGTGGGCAGAGCTGTGCAAGTGCCAGGGAAAGGTTAATCACAGCACTCTTCACTCCAGCCTGAAAACCCTCCCGAGGTTAATGAAGTCCCAAGTCTGGCTGTCATCCCTTGAGTGGAACAATATCATCCACCAGGAATGGGAAAGTGTCCCAAAAAAGCAGCAGCAGAGAAAGCTGCCACTACATTTGAGTGTCTGAAGTAGGACACTGATTTTTCTTCAGTTAAAGGGAATTGTTTTGAATTATTCCAAGCTCAATGGATTCAGCCCTTCCCTCTCCAGCAGTGGCTTCTCTGACCCCGCCGGGTTTTGTATCACAGGGACACCTCCCACTATCCCAGGTTGCTCCAAGCCCTGTCCAGCCTGGCCCTGGACACTTCCAGGGACAGGGAAGCCACAAGCTCTGTATTTATAAACTTGATGCCTGCACACCTTGACTATTCCTGTACTAAGCAACATCCAAGATCCCATTAATTTGATCAAACAAGAAACTGCCTTGCTTTTAACAAAACTGAATGTGTTTCCCAAGCTATCCAGACCCTTAGCAATGCCTGCTGGTTCCTGTCCCATGCCCTCATTCTGTACCTTGTATCCGGATCCAACAGCCATTTCCACATTCCTTCCAACCTTTGTTTCCTATCAGTGCCCATAAATTGAGGGTGATACTGTAATGGAGAGAGATCCTCTGCAGGAATTTGGGCTGGAAAACAGCTCCCTGGAACAATAAATCTCTCTAATGCAGAGATCTAAAAACATCTTTCAGTCACAAGGGTCTCTCGTGTTTCTTAAAAATCAGGAATTTGCCTAAAGTGAAACCTTGCAAAGTTGTTTTCAGACTCTGAAGTTAAGAACTTTATTAAAGAGATACTATAACTATTACTGCAGAACCTATGCCTGCAGCTTGGCTTTCCTTCTGTATCTGAAGATAACAGAAACCAAAAAGAGCACGGGGACAACTGGAGAGACAACAGCAATTAGCCAAAAACCCCATAATGACCTTGGTGAGAGCAGAAGAGACATTAGCCCTAGAGGTGCTGTACTGTTACTATGGGGTTGCTATTCCGGAGGTGCCTGATTGCCACTATGAGTAATCTTGTATCAAAATCTGGCAGGGCAAAGAATGGATGAACTTTTAACCTCCTGCCCTCCTACTCCTCTTCTTCTTGGTTCAAACTTGGACTTGTTTCCCTCTGAGCTCCTCTCTCCCATTTCCCCAAGGTGTGGGGCAGGCTCATCCCTCTCACCAAAAGCATTTTTATTCCTCTTTGCACTGAGCATTCACCACCTTGAATAGAACACAATCCTCCAGAGAGGTGAGCAAAACACAGACTAGTTTTTCAGTTCAGGCTTCGGAACTCAGAATGGAAACAAAACAAATAATAACAATCTGGAGATCTTTTTACCTATTGTCCTAAGCATGTTTGTCTCAGTAAAAAAAAAAAAAGAAAAAAAGAAAGAACCCTGAAGACAATCAAAATGCAAAGACTATAAAAGAACAGGCTGTACCTCTTCCACGTCGTTGTCCAGCACCACGAGCTGCAGAGGGGACGTCAGGTTCCGGTTCTCCGAGATGGTGGTTCCCACTGGGGAGGATTCCAGGATGAAGCCCTCGTAGGTGGACCTTGTGAAATAAGGCTTCTGGTTGTTCTCATCGAGCACCTCGATGTGCAGGTTGGCAAAGGCAGGGAGAGGGTGCCCATTGTCCTGTTCAGCCTAAAAAACCACCTGATTTGTCAAAGGTTCCCAGGCAGGTACAGCTCCGAACAGCGGCTCCCTGGGGATGGTTCTACTAAAGAGCCCTGGTCCAGTTATAAAAATGGGTAACACTGCACAGACCCCCCTCATCAGCGACCTCAACATCGTGCAAAAGAGAAATACCAATTAAAAATGAACTAGGAGGGAAGAACAGAAACCCTTTCCATCCCAGTAACATTTACGCAGTCACAAGAAACCCAAACCTTGCGTAAACACAGCGCCTTAAACTCTCAGGATTGAAGAGTTTTGGAAAATCTCTGAAGGATGAAAGAAAACTGGGAACTGCTGATTGTACAATAGAACCCACAGCACCAGCAAGAGAGTTAAACCCAAAAGATGAGGACAGCCCACGTGGGCACACGGAAATTCCTACAGATCACTGGATGTTTCTTTCTCCCTCTCCCCTAAATCTGCCTCTTCTCTGTTACATGAGAAGGATTTTCATTTGGATTTTGCCTATTTTTGAATCCCAGAATGGTTTGGGTTGGAAGGACCTTAAAGCTCATCCAGTGCCACCCCTGCCATGGGCAGGGACACCTCCCACTATCCCAGGGTGCTCCAGCCTGGCCTTGGACACTTCCAGGGTTCCAGGGGCAGCCAGAGCTTCTCTGGGCACCCTGTTCCCAGGGAAGTTGTGGATGTGTGTCCAGCAAAATTCTTTACTTCAATGAGTAACCCCCACATCTCAACAGCAGCTCTGCACCTCCCAAGAATTCCTCTCTGATACAGTTTTCACTTGATTTCTTCATATTCTCAAACCTCCTAAACCTAAAAGCACTAATTGCCCATTCCAGTGTGCTAATCCAATATAAACCTATGACCTTGCTTTCTTTTAACTTCACAACAATTCATTAAAGCAAATAAACAAGGGAATTAGAAGATAAAAAGTAATTTGTTCTCTAGTTTATAAAGAGCAAACCAGTTGTAATTATAGTCCTGCACACGACACTGCAGCAAGACAATAGTAGGGCAAAGAAAGAGTTTCCTATTCCCATGGCCAAAATTTGTATTCCCAGTGCCAAAATCTAGATGCACAGGGGACCACAGCAGGGAGGACAGGACCTACATTATTATTGTTAACAGGACTTTCTGTTTGCAGAGGCTTTACCTCTGATCTGGTGTTTCCCCCATTTTCAAACCAGATAATTCCTCATTTTTCAAATCAAGAATGCAAGGAACCTTCCTCTGGAAACATCTCATTTTGATTTCATCAAAGTTTTTTTTTAATTTCTTATTTAGACACTTTTTTTTGGTCTGAAAAATATTAATTCTCTTTGTTTATCAAGCAAAAATAATATGTTGCTAATTTCAAGTGAAAAGAAGTATAAACATAAAAACTGTTATTTTATTCAAATAAGGTGATGACACCTTAAATAGCTCATAAAAATTCGTTCAAAAAATTGTTAGGAAAAATGGATTTTTCTTTTTAAAATACATCTAGATTACTCTTGGACAACATGAGAAAATGACCCAAGCTCCAGTCCAGTTGATGCTCCACTGAGTGAAAATAAACTTCATGTGTCAAAACTGACATCACCAAAATTACCTGGAAGTTCTCTCACTGCTGAGCAGGGTGAAACTCCAAAAATGTCCTGAGATGGAATTTCTGCCTAAGTTAAAATACTGAAAAAAAACCCTCAGGAAAAAGTCTGCTCCTCAAGCCACACACACAGATGTGATTCTATTTTATAAGCAGATGTATAATGGCACCACAGAATCCCAGAACCCCTGAGGCTGGAAAAGCCCTCCCAGCCCATGGAGTCCAGGCTGTGCCCCATCCCCACCTTGTCCCCAGCCCAGAGCTCTGAGTGCCCCGTCCAGGCCTTCCTTGGGCATCTCCAGGGATGGGCACTCCAACACCTCCCTGGGCACCCCCTCCCAAGGCCTGGCCACCCTTTCCAGGCAGAAATTCCTCCTGCTGTCCAACCTGAGCCTCCCCTGGCCCAGCCTGAGGCCGTTTCCCCTTGTCCTGTCCCTGTTCCCTGGGAGCAGAGCCCGCCCCCCCCTGGCTGCCCCCTCCTGTCAGGGACTTGTGCAGAGCCACAAGGGCCCCCCTGAGCCTCCTTTGCTCCAGGCTGAGCCCCTTTCCCAGCTCCCTCAGCCGCTCTTCACAGGACTTACAATGGTTCAGCATCACTAAATGCTCTTTTATTTTTCTTTTTCAAGAAAAATAGATCTCTTCACAACCAAAAGTTTACATACAACCCCTACGAGTTACTTTATAACAACCCTTAATGTTCTGTGCCATAAGAGATCCCAAAAAAGGAAAATGCAAACAACAGAGGGCCTCAATCTTCTTAACAGCTTGAAATGCCATCATAATGGTCTTGCTTTCAAGTCCAAGTGAGCCCAGAGCTCACTGTGGGATGAAAGCAGAAATGCTCTCCCGTGAAGGGTGTTTGCAGTGTCCTGCTGAATTGCACATGGCCAAACACAAAGAGTCGTGTGCTCCCTAAATTGGACTGCACATTTTAGGCCCTGGAGACCAAAATGACAGTGCCAAGGGGTCCTTCCTCAGCGAGCACTCCCGCTCCACAGCACCTCAGCTTTCCTTTGTGTCCACCAGGTTGGGTAGGCCCGTCAGAATGACCGATTCATTGCAGTTTTTTGTTTCCACAGACGCCTATATTTTTAAGGGAAAAAAAGCAAGCTTTGGGAACAGCCACTTCTTTTTTCCTTTTGTTTGAAACAAAGCATTTCAAATCACACTGTTGGAATTGATTTGGTTTCACATGTTACATAAAATTTGTCCTAGAAGCAACACTTGACTATGAGCAACTCCTATAACTTCGACACAGACCCTTCATAATGCTCCAAAAATATAAAAAAACTGTAATATTGTCAATTTTTGCTGCCTTATTTATTAACTTTTTCTTGGAGTTTTTCCTTGTGTGGGGCTTTTTAATTTTTTTTTTTTGTGGTAGTTGTTTGGGGTTTTTTGCTTGTTTCTTCTTCTGGTTTGGGTTGTTTTGTTTTTTTTTTTCATTTTCTAGTTTTGTTGTGGATTGGGGTTTTTTTACGAGATGAAGTTACACATCACGTAAGTTGTTCCAGATATTGAGTCCTGGTAGTGAAAACTATTTTTTTCTCATATTGTCCAGTTAAAACTTACTTGAACTTGCAGACCACAGGTTTGAGCACCTCTGCTTCCTAACACATATTTTGGAGCACAAACTATAGACAATTTACATTTTCTTCATCAAGAAAATCACAGGTATCTAAGACACAAAGCATTTTGGCTCCAGTCCTCCACAGAACGTGTTTTACTGTCCAAATAATGAGTGATCTCTCAAATAAACCCAAGGATGAAGAGCAGGTGACCTTCTGCTACCAAGACACAACAAACAGCAGCACAGAATCCTAGTCTGGGGACTAACTTAGTAGCTAAGGGAAAAAAAGGCAAATTAATGTGAAATATGTTAATTCTCACAGATATTTAGCTGCTTGTATTACATCATCTGTGCTGAAGATGCACATGCAGTTTGTAGAATGCTTCTATTTGTAGTGTCCATAATTTTATCCTTGTGGAAGATGACTGGAATTGACATGGAACCAGTTCCACAAGGAGTGAAGAGCAAGTGGCTGTGAGAATTAACAGAAGCGCCAGCAGCACATGAAACAGCTCCACGAGAGAAATGAGAAATTAAAGCAATGCAAAAGGCTTTCTCATAGCACCATGGAGTATCCCGAGCTGGAAGGGATCCACAGGGATATCCAGTCCAGCTCCTGGCCACCAGCACTGTCCAGAGCTGGAAGCACTACCTTCTCCAGCCAGTTCCCAGTGCCACCTCTCACTGCACAGAGCAGCAGGTCCTGTCTTAGAGACACATCCAAGAGAGAGCAAAACGTGCTTCCCTTGGCTTAAAACTCAGAGCTCCCATTTCTCCATGGAACCACAGAGTGCACTTCAGCAACGCTCCATCCAAAAAATCCATCCTAAGCTGCAAGGAAACCAAATTGCCTGCAGTTAATCTAAGACATTTCCATGCTGCTCCCTTTCCACGGGACTACAGAGCTATCCCACCAGTGAGTTGTAAAGCAGGCTAATCAGAAATAAATTTTAAAAACCCCCACCAAATGGGGGGTTTGTCTTCATGACAAATCTTTTATTTGATAAAAATGGGCAGGTCCATCCCTGCAAGCCTCGTTAGCTGCTGTATTTGGGGCAGGACCAGTAATGGGAAGTTTCACACCTGCTCTTCCCTGGCTGTTCCAGCGTCACTAAAAAAAAGGAAAATAAGGCGTCCTTCTCCCTCCCCTCCGATGCCAACAGGAGCATGAGGAAGTGGAGCTGAGGGGAGAGTGGTGCATGGGGATAAACGTGAACTCCACACACCTTAACAACAGTTGGGATGCAAGGATTTATTTCTGGTGAGGGGCGACGCACAGATCCGTGTGGAAGAGCAGCAGGGAGAGCTGCACATGGACTTACAAGGGGGTCTCTGAGACATAAGGAAAGCAAAAGTAGGTGGCAGGGGGTGGAACAAGATGGGCTTTAATGTCCCTTCCAGCCCAAACCATTCTGGGATTCTGTGATCTATTATTTAAATCGATATAATTAAAATCAGGAGCAGCAGAAGGAAGGTCAGGGCTGGCAAAGCTTCTTCTTTCAACTGTGGGACTGAACTGGGAGACTGGGGGGGAAATAGGGACACAGTTTTTCTAGATTTGGGCCAAACTTTAGGATTGTGTATTAATTCCCAAGGTCAGAATGTACAGCACAGGGAAAGAACTACTGAAATGGATTAAAAATTGGCTTAAGGACAAGAAGCACAGAATATCTTTAGAACACAGAAGAAATGAGACTTTCCTGTCAGTGACTTTACTGTCAGTGAAGCTTGTGATGTGGCAGGGAAATTAAATTGGCACATAATGTGTCTAGACACTGTGCTTAAAAAAAAACCCACACCCCCAAACCTCCATTTTCTGGCCATGTATAAAGGGTAAGTGACTTCAGGATCAGCAAGACTCACAATGCTGCAGTGCAGTGAGCAATAATTCCAGATGCCACCTCTCCAAACAATACGACTCTTCCTCCTTCCCTTCCCTTCAAGAAAACACCAGCTATGAAGTCATTATGCCAAGTTTTAAGTGATGGATGTTAGGTTTTAGATGGAAAAAGATGCCTGTTTATTGCAGAGAGGAAATACAGAGATTTCTGTCAATAAGAGACATTACAGAACACAGCAGTTATTGATTTTAATAGTTTCATTGCTCTGGGAGTTACGACACACAATTTAGGGCCAATCTTAACCTACAATCACTGGTCTAATATACAGATATATGTGACAACACCTTAAAGTTAAGATAAACTTTTACCATGCTGCTAAACATGGGGAAAACTTGCAAATTTCCATAGATATGTGATAACTTTGAAGATTGATATGAAGAAGTATTTTAGTGATTTAAAGGAAAAGTTTGGTTTTCCTGCACCCTTTTTTCCTTATTCAAAACAACAAAAGCTGTACCTGCACTTAGATTTTCAATTCTCCATCAAATCCCATCACTGTATTAAACACAAGAGAGGAAAAAAAGGCTGCCTCAAAGAGAATTAATTGAATACTGAGTTCACCTAAAGGCTGAACATTTGAAAAGCTAATTTCAAAACCCAGTTATTGTACTCAGTATCTACAGGAGATGCACAACCAAAGTAATGATTTGGAAAATTTCAGCCTTGACAGAAAGTGGCTTGAGCAACTGTTTAATGAAAATGAACTTTTTCTTCTTTTCCTAATCTGTCACCCTGAGTACAAACCCAAAAAAATGAGAGACGCAAAGAATAAGCACAAATCCTCTTAAATGCAAGAAGACGTATTTGGTAAGATACGTGGGAAGCTGGGAAAGTTGGAAAGGTTCCCCAAACATAGGTAACAAAGGGCAACAGTGTCTGACGGGGTGAAAAGCAAAAAAAAAATTTGGTAATTCAGGACTTTTAAAGTCTCAAACCCCATGGAGGCTGGAGCATTTCTCTAAGCCCAGGGACTCCCAGACCAGTGAGCCCCAGCTGACAGCTGGCTCCCCACGGCCTGCTGCAATTGTCTCGTCTGGAATCCAGAACGAAACAGTCACAGAATCACATCAAGGTTGGGAGAGACCTCCAAGGTGATCGAGCCCAGCCATCACCCCAGCACCACCATCACCTCTTAACCACGGCCCCAAGGGCCACATCCTGATGCCTCTGGAACACTCCCAGAGAGGCTGACTCCACCACCTCCCTGGGGAACTCATTCCAGTGCCTGACCACTCTTCCAGGGAAAAAGAAGTTTTTCTGGTATCTAATCTGAACCTCCCCTGGTGAATGTGGTCAGAAGAGCTGTAACAAATCAGATCAAAGATCAAAACTCATGCTTGCAGCTGAAGCCAAAGACAGAAGCCTAGAGAAGATAAGTAGCTCACATTTCCCTGGATTTCTCTTTTTATTCATAAATTTGTCTTCCATGAGCCAACCTGCCAAAGCAGATAAGCTGTATTACAGCCATGGAAGGAATGACAGTTTGGATTGAAAGGGAACTTAAATCCCACCCAGTGCCACCCCTGACATGGGCAGGGACGCCTCCCACTATCCCAGGGTGCTCCAAGCCCCGTCCAGCCTGCCCTTGGGCACTTCCAGGGATCCAGGGGCAGCCACAGCTTCTCTGGGCACCCTGTGCCAGGGTCTCCCCACCTGTGCTCACAGGGAACAATTCCTTCCCAATATCCCATCTTCACCTGATCTCTGGCAGTTTGAAACCATTCCCTGTGTCCTGGCACTCCAGTTCCTGATGCAGAGTCCCTCTCTGGCTTCCCTGTACCCCCTGAGATCCTGGAAGGTGCTGGGAGGTCTCCACACAACCTTCTCTTCTAGAGAAGAACCTATTTAGTTTAAACCTGTTTTAAACCTGCCACCTGCTTGCTGGGAACTACTCACCCTGGCACTGCAGGAGAGACTGAACTGCTGATCCTTCTTCACTCTCAGAACGCTGACACTGCATTTTAAAGGTGTCTATCACAACTTCTTCCTCTCTCATCTGGCAGGAGCTTCATTTCTGCTCTGTCCTTTTTGGGACACTGTGCTCAGGGCACCTGGATCTGCACAGAGCTGCAGTGGTTTTTCCTCTGTTCTCTTCTCTATTTTCACTAATGATTTCTAATGTTCCATTTCCTTTTTTATTTTTGACAGCCATGGATCACCGAGCCAACCTTCACACTCAGTTCTCAGTTCCAACACCAAGATCCCATTCCCAAGTCAGGCCAGACCCCATTATTTTATGTAAAAGGTTAGGACAATCCTTTCTGACATGCTTCCCTTTATTTTTAAGCCATGTCTAATTTTATCACCCATTTTATCACCAACTCACTTGGTCTTGCAAAGTCCTTCTGCAATTCTACAGTCAATCCCTGGAAGTGTCAACCTTGGAAGTGTTCAAAAGACATGGGGGCACAGGTTAGTGGTGGGCTTGGCAGTGCTGGGGGAATGGTTGGAATTGATGGTTTTAGAGGACTTTTCCAATTGAAATGGTTATGGGATTATATACTTGTCTTTACAACCAGAACAGTGTGTGTGTGTGTGTGTGTGTGTGTATAAATATATATATATGAAATATATTATAATCCTGTAATACCTCATATATATACACACACACATATATATTAAAAAATATATTATAATCCTGTAATACTTTATATATTTATATATATATATATATATATAAAAAATATGTATTGTAATTCTATAATACCTCAGGATCATAATTAGCTATTATTTGAGTATTTCAACCATTGAGATCATTCCCAAGCTTCTTCAAAAACCAAGGGCTCCATGTAACACAGGGAACTTTCAACAGCCTCAAGAGCAATGGACAGGAGGGATCAGTGAATTTCCCAAGGGGAACAGAGAAACCAAATAACCTCCAGAGTGAGGAGCAGGACAGCATCACTTTCTGTTGTTTCTGCTGGGATCCACAGCAGGGAAAATCGTGCACATTGGGAAGGGTTTTACTGGGACAGCTGCTACACATCCTGGGAGCATCTCTCTGATCCAAAGCACCTCCACAAGACAGGAATCAGGGAATCAGAGAATCTCCTGAGCTGGAAGGGACCCCCAGGGATCACCCAGTCCTGTCGCTGCACAGACACCCCAATAATCCCACCCTGTGCATCCCTGGGAGCGCTGTCCAAAGGCTCCTGGAGCTCTGGCAGCCTTGGGGCCGTGCCCATTCCCTGGGGATCTGTTCAGTGCCCACCACCCTCTGTAGGAAGAGCCTTTTCCTGCTCTCCAGCCTGACCCTGCCCTGGCACAGCTCCAGCCCTTCCCTGGGTCCTGTCCCTGTCCCAGGCAGCAGAGCTCGGAGCTGCCCCTCCGCTGCCCAGTTGAGCCAGAAATCCCACTCAAAAATTCCAGTCAGTAAAAATTCCAGAGTAAATAGAGTCGGTATTACAGTGGGAATGTTCTCCAACTTCTTGCAGAATGGGACCCCAAACCAATTTCCCTGTAACACTGGAATTTCTGACACGTGGCACTGACCCTCTGTCACCCCCTAAACAGCAGGGAAATGCAATCCCACTGCAGAGCTGTTCCCATGGAATTGTCTGTCACCACGATAACGACAGCCTGGCTGAAAGACTGCTGGGGATCACAGGGATAGATCCACAAGATACAGAAAACACTCTGGAAAAATATTCTATAAAATCCTCTGTGCTGCTCCTGTTGAAGGACATTTCTTCACCAGCTCTGTGGGGAAGGCACCAAAAACACCCAAGGGACACAAACCAATTCTTTTTCACAGAATTCTGGACTGGTTTGGGTTGGAAGGGCCTTAAAGCTCATCCAGTTCCACCCCACCTCCCACTAGACCAGCTTGTGAGAGTCTATTCCCTAAGAGCCATAAAATTCTTAGATCTGAGGAAAAGTATTCTTAACAAGTCAGGCTACAAATGTTATTGGAAGCTGGGAATGTTATCTTTTCTCTTCCCCTCCAATTTATTTTATAATCGACTTGGAGTTTTTATTGAGATGCCCAAGTCACATAAATCCTTCCTAATTTCCCAAATACAATCAAATACAACAGACAGTGGTTTATGAATTGCCCATCCAGGCTGGATGAAAACCTACTCTAAAACTACATTATCAGTTTAATTTCCCCACATGAGACCAACAAAACATTCCTCTATTTTCCTGGTGCAGGAATTCCACCCATGAGTGTTTCCCTGGCTGTGCCAGCACATGTAGCCTCCTGTAGTCCATCCTCTTTGCAAATTGATTATAAGGGAAGTGCCAGGTTAGATTCTGTCTCATTGATAAATCACCTATGTTCAAATAGGAAGGGATCAAAGTGCATCAATGTGATCAATTCTCCCATTTGCTTCATGCTCTACATGCTTAAAAAAAAGAAACAAAACCTGTCTGACAATTTCAGAGCTGGTAACAAGAACATAATCACACATTTACAGTGCAATGATCATGTCACTTTAATTTTAATTAGTGTAATTAACACTGGAAGAAGACCTGTCAGTTTAAAGGTTCTAAACCCACGTATTGTGGCAGCCTTGCTGTTGCCACATGGAAATTTCAATGAGAAACCTCCCCAAAAATCCACATATTCTTTTGTGAGAATGTTGTATTAACGCCCATGTTCCTTGGCAGGGAATGGAAGTGCCAAGAGCTTCCATAGGAGGGCAAAATAGTTTTTCTGCTTGCTTACCATCTAATATATTCCAGAGATAGCAGAAAACCAGCATTTCTTATTAGAATACTTAGTTTTTTCCATTGTCTCCCTATTTGAGAATTCAACATTTATCAGCAATGCAGGTGAGTGCACCCATTTCCTGTCCACCTTCCTTCCTGCATTTAAATATTCATGTATTGATTTAACCACGTTTTCCATTTCACAGTTTTCCATAATATCTTAACGGGGGGGAAAAAAATTGATCTCATGATATCAGAGGGAATATTTTAAAGATTAAATTTAGTGCATGCTGCAAAAATAGGATATTTTCTGTTTGAAGGGAAACATCACAGGCTGCACCCCTCCAGATAAAACAGAATCAGATCCAGCAAGTGGGAGAAATGATAAAAGTGCCACACAAGAATCTGAGGGTTTGATTTGATACAAGCCTGAGCCATTATTCAAAAGGCCCCTGAATGATACAGCATTAAAACTTGTACTGTTCTGGTAGGTGGCCCACCGTCATTCTGACAGACTGATGGTTTTCCTTATTATCCCCCTGACTGCACACTTAGCACAGCAACAGGAACCTCCCAAAGCCTGTAAACATTGCCATTACCAACCCAGGCTGCTCTTCAGGCACACAAAATACCAGAGCAGGGGCATTGATTTTTTTAATTGACGTACTGTGCTGCCCAAATTTGGGAACTGAAGTGCTACAGGGATTTAACCAGTAACTCCTCAATGTATTTAGAGTCATGGAATGGTTTGGGTTGGAAGGGCCCTTAAAGCCCATCTCATTCCAGCCCCTGCCAGGGGCAGGGTCACCTCCCACTGTCCCAGGCTGCTCCAAGCCCTGTCCAACCTGGCCTTGGACACTTCCAGGGATCCAGGGGCAGCCACAGCTTCTCTGGGCACCCTGTGCCAGGGCCTCCCCACCCTCACAGGGAACAATTCCTTCCCAGTATCCCATCCAACCCTGCCCTCTGGCAGTGGGAAGCCATTCCCCCTCGTACCACACCCCTGGAAAAAGCTCCTCCCCATTTATTTAGAGGTTCATCCACCTGCATTTCTTTATCTGTCCCAGTGGCAGCAGAACTCCAGGACAGGAAGAAAGCCCCAAACCAGATTTCTGTGAAAGAACCCAATCACACAGGGTTTCACTCTAAGCATACGAAAGCTTTGTACTTTGCTGCACACACAATCAACTGAGGGAGGAAATCAACAGGCGTGTTTAAAAAGGTGCCAAGTTATTCAACATTCCTATAAGCTGCAGTTTTGTTTCATCTTCCTTCCTACTATACTGACAGTTCTGTACCTCAGAAGATACAGAAAGGATGTGTATATTAATAAGCTTATTATCATTGTATTGCTGTAGTGGAATGTGTCCCTGTCCATGGCTGTGGCTTGGAACCAGAAGAGCTTTAAGGTCTCTTCCAGCCAAAACTATCTTGTGATTCTGTGAGTTCAACCGTTGCATTTAGAAATTAATTAAATGCTATTAACAAACAGCAAGAGCTTTATGACATCCCTGTTTTTAAACACACTGCACTCTGAAAAACTCACTCTTCATTCTCCATGAAATGCCCAGATAAATGCACTGATCTAGTATAAAACAGGACTCCTTTCTCTTTTATTTGCTCCTCTGCTTACCAATAAATACAACAAAACCTGTACAACTTTCTGCACCATCAGACAACAGCTTTAGGGTTGG
Source organism: Atrichornis clamosus (assembly GCA_013400975.1). Lineage (NCBI taxonomy): Eukaryota > Metazoa > Chordata > Aves > Passeriformes > Menuridae > Atrichornis > Atrichornis clamosus. The sequence goes on from WBMZ01013925.1 coordinate 18,432, forward strand.
TTCCAGACTCTCACCAAAAGAACCAAGCTAAATATCGCTCTTTTCTCATTGAGAGATTCTTTACCACAAAATCTCAGAATTATCACGGTTGGAAAAGCCCTCCCAGCCCATGGAGTCCAGGCTGTGCTCCATCCCCACCTTGTCCCCAGCCCCGAGCTCTGAGTGCCACGTCCAGGCCTTCCTTGGGCACCTCCAGGGATGGGCACTCCAACACCTCCCTGGGCAGCCCCTGCCAAGGCCTGACCACCCTTTCCAGGCAGAAATTCTTCCTGCTGTCCAACCTGAGCCTCCCTGGCACAGCCTGAGGCCGTTTCCCCTTGTCCTGTCCCTGTTCCCTGGGAGCAGAGCCCGACCCCCCTGGCTGCCCCCTCCTGTCAGGGACTTGTGCAGAGCCACAAGGGCCCCCCTGAGCCTCCTTTGCTCCAGGCTGAGCCCCCCCAGTTCCCTCAGTTGTTCCTGAGAATCCCAGACTGGTGTGAGTTGGAAGGGACCTTAAAGCCCAACCAGTGCCAACCCCCGGCCATGGGCAGGGACACCTCCCACTACGCCAGGGTGCTCCAAGCCCCATCCAACCTGGTCTGGGACACTTCCAGGGATGGGCTGTGGTTTATGGTTTTTCCCAGAAACAGGGGCTGAAAATGGGTCAGCACTGGTTATGTTGCAGGAGTTTTCTTTTTATTTGGTAGCAGAGCTCTGGAGTGAGCTTGTTGTTTTGTTTTTCAATCAACCCTGAACTAAAGAAAACCAACACTTTACAAAAAGAGGCACCAAAATTGCTACAAGGTGTGGAGATGATTTTTTGTTGTCGTTGCTCCCAATATAAGACAAGAGGAACGGGCAGGGACTGATCCCAGGAAGTTCCTCCTGCACAGGAGGCAGAACTTCTTCCCTGGGCAGTGCCCCAGCCCTGCACAGATTGTCCAGAGAGGCTGTGGAGTCTCCTCCCTGGGGATATTCCAGAGCTGTCTGGGCACAACCCTCTGTGTGAACTGCAGAACACGTGGAATATAAACCAGCTGCACTCTCAGCACAACGAGGCTCATAAAGAGTGAATGGACAAGTGGTCCTTGGTTTGTCCATACAATATCCCATGGAATGTTAGAGCTGTGCTATGAATCATTCCCTTTTCACCAAAACTTCACACCCTTCCTCCCTGTGATGGAGCTCAGTGATGCCTGACAGGGTAAAAAGGAACAGAAAACCGCAGGAAAGACAAGCAAGCCCACCCCACATTTTCTCCAGAGATTTTTGTTCTCCAAAGAATATAGAAACATGGATTTAGCCAAAATTACCTTAATGACCAAGTCAAACTTCTGGTGCAAATCCCTATTTATTGGCTTGAGGAGTGTCAGTTCAGCTGTTGTGAGATTCATATGGAAATACTGGGGATAATCCTCAGGAGTACCTGCAAAAAAGACAGGGAGGTTTGAACAACTCTGAAAGGTTTGGTTCAACAATGTATTTATTTTAGTCATTAGTCATCAAAGGGACAAAGCCTAATTCTGTTTTTTTAGGGAGAAAATGTTGTCTCATGTGTGCATGGAGCTTAAGGATACCATAAGGTTATGTGTTTAATATAATTATTTCCTTACTCTTGAAAACCATGACGTTTCTTCTCAACTGGGACTCCCTAAGTACTTGATAACAACAGGAGCATTATTAATAGCAGATAAATAATATATATAAGCAATAACACAAGTAATAATAATGTAAGTGATAACAACAGAGAGGTTATTTTAGAAATCCTTCCAGGAAAAGAAGTTTCTCATCAGGGAGGAAGAACCTGATGAAACCTCAGACAACTTCCATTTATTGCCAGGTGTAAATGGTGTTTTCATGGCTGTGGATTTCCAGGGAAATGGTGGACACAGAAGCCTCAGGGCCTGAACAGATGTGGGACCTCATGGAGACTGAGGAAGGGCTGTGCCAAGGCTGGAGACAACCCCGACCTCGCTGTACCCGGCAGCTGCAGCCCAAAATGTGCCCGTGGGGCTGTGCCTCTTCCAAAAGGCTCCAGCACCACAGCCTGGCACAGGAGGAGGGAAGAACTCCAGCTGCAGCAACTTTGAGCCCTGTGATTCCCAAAGAAATGGCACAGAAGGGCTCAGAAAGCCCAAGTGTTCCACACAGAGCGAGCTCCAGCACTTCCCCCTCCCCAGTACTGTGAGAGCACCCCCAGAAGCCAAAATGCTGGTCCTGAGCCCAAGATCTCAAGGGGTTTAGGTGTGGGCCAGCCCTGTCAGCAGCTGAGAGGCACAAGGCACTCCTGGCTCAAGGGACAAGTGCCCCAGAACAGCCCCAAGACCTGAGGGCAGCCATGGGAGCAGGACAACTTTGGCCCTGACAAATCCTGAATCCAGCCGGGATTGAGGCATAACAGGGTAAAATTCCACACATGACAAGATCACTTCCTTGATAAATGCTGCTGTTATTTGTTCACCTTTCCAGTGCAATGGTTAGAAATTACTTTTAGAAAGCCAGGAGCTCTCTCAGGAGGTGGATTACTGCAATAATTTAATTTGCGACTCTTCAAATGACAACCACTTCCTAGATATATAAATTATTTATATATATATAATTTATATCTATTCTGTGACTCCCCTGATATACACCTCCGTCACCGACCCAGAAAGCAGCAGAAGAACTACCATGTATTATTTTTTCTATTACACCACCAACACAAATGCAGAGCTTCAAGCTCCAAGTCCTGTGTCCCCTCACCCTGCCTTTTAATTTCCATTCCTAATTAATTGATCTAATTTTTTAAGAGCACAAGGCACCCAGCAGGAGCTTCAAACTTTTGGCAGGTAACAGACTGCTGTGGTTTTAGAGGCCGCACATCACCAGGGCTGTTGCTGAAGCTAAAAAACATCAAGAGATTAAGGAATAAATGCAAACACTCAGAGAAAGTGGAAAACAAGAGGTTCCCTGAAGGAGAACAAATATGCAGGGGAGGAGAGAGATGGCTGTAAGAGGCACAAAGGGATCTACAACAGGATGGTTTAAGGATGTCAGGTAAGAATTCAGGAAAAAAAAAGAAAAAAAAGGGGAAAAAAGCCCCCACCCAAAAAACTCTTCCAAGAAACAAACTGATTTGAAGGTAGAGGAGGAAAAGACAGCAAGGCAGACAACCAGAAAAGTAAAAATAAGGTCTAATAGAGGTGGATGCCCAAATCCCAACTGGGGATGCTCCTGCCCAGCACAGGAAGGGTTCAGACTCTGGGATTCCCTAGCTCTGAAAGCCAGGTTTTCCAGGAACAGGGATATCTGCTTCTGCAGACACACAGATATTTGCACTTTGACAGAGCAGAGCAACCCCCAGCCTACACCACTGCCTGGTCTAAAGCTCTAGGGACTAGCTCCAAGGCTCCTGGCTCCAGGAATTCACTGGTCCAGGTGTTTGGAGAGGCTGAGGGATGAAAATGTGCTGGGCCAGCAGGGAGGAGAAGGAAGGGAGGCCAGCACCCCTCAATTTGCTTTTCCCAGAGCCAGAGGAGGGGTTCTGTGGGACTTGGGGCTTGCAAATGCACCAGGGAGCCACAGGACTGGAGAGGATCTCCCCCATCCCAAACGTTATTGGGCATTTTGGGCTCTTTCTTTAAAATATCAACCCAATAAACCACTCAATTGTCCCAAACTGGCAGCAGAAATCACAGACACAGTTGCAGGGGCAAAAAGCAGAAGCTGATGATTCAAAGGAAAATTTGGCTTTTCTCAAGCACTAGCCCCACAGAAAATAAATGCTTCAGATTACTCATTAAAATAATATTTTACTAGCCATTTACTAGTAAAAATAATAACTTTTGCTAGTAAAAATAATAACATTTACTAGTAGAATTAATAACATTGCTAATACATATAAAGGGAGGGGGCTGGCTTCACACTTGGGTATGTCCAGGGCATGTGGGTCTATTGCAAAGACCCAAAGAAATGAACATTTCCAAAAGCCAAGGATTGGAAAAATTAGTGCATTACAAAAATAAATAAATAAATAAATCCAAATATCACATTTCCAAATGTTAAATATATAAAAAATCTCCAGTGCCCAGAGCATGTGCCTTGCACAGGTGGGCAAAGAAAGCAGGGACAGGAAGAACCAAGTAGGACGGAGTCAAATCAAATAAAACTCAAAATCATTCTCATATCCAGTAAGTAGCTTATTCCCTCATTCCATGGGCACAGTTCAAACCTCCCAGTGTTTAAAAAATGACATATCCAAAGATATCATGGGGAAGTAGGTTCAGATCTAAAGCAAAGGGGAAAAAATCCACATAACGAGAAATATCTGCAAGGCCTGTTTCCTGTGAAAATGCTTCAGATTTTCAGAGGCTAAAACATAAATAGCACTGCAATCCTGGCAGAGATGAAGGCAGATTTAAAATCTAAAAAGAAAGCCTTTGGAAGACCACAGGAGAAGAAAAAAAGAAAAAAAAAAAAAAAAAAGGAAAACCACAAACGAGGGGGAAAAAAAAAAAAGAGAGAGGAAAACAGAGGGGAAAAAAAAGAAAGAAGAAAAAAGGAGGAAAAAGAGAAAGGAGGAAAAAAAGAAATGAAGGAAAATGAATTTAGAAAGGGAAACAGAAATTAGGAAAAAGAAATGAAGAAAAAAGGATGAAAAAAGAACGAAAAGACAAAGAAAAAATAAAACAGAAGAGAAAAGGAAGGAAAAAAGGGGAAATGAAGGAAAAAAGGGGAAATGAAGGAAAAAAGAAAAGAGGGAAAAAAAGGAAGAAAAAATAAAGAAGGGAAAAAGAAGGAAAGAAGGAAAAAAGGCAAAAAAGAAGAAAAAGGAAGGAACAAAGAAGGAAAGGAGAAGGAAAAAAAAGTAAAGGAGAAAGAAGGAAAAAGGAAAGGAGGAAAAAGAGAAAGGAGGAAAAAAAGAAAGAAGAAAAAAAAAAGAAAGGAGAACAAGAGAGAGGAAAAAAAGAAAGGAGGAAAAAAAAGAGGCTGCCCACTGAAAAAATCCCCAAACCAAACCAAGTTGCTCTAACACACCTTTCTCAATTATTTCTTAGAGGTCAGAACAGTCACTCAAATATTACCAGTAACCCAGGTTAGTGAAAGACAATCCTTAATAATGTCACTCCTGAAGAACTTTGTGAGTTATGCAAAGAACCTTAAAAAAATGGCCAAAGGTGGCACTGGGGTGGAACTGTCACTGCAGAACTTAGAAATCCAGTCCATTTATAAAATTTATAGAAAAGCCAAGTCCATTTGCAGACAAAAACCTCAATGTGCTCCTCAAAATCCTCCCTTCCACCTCTCCCTGGGTGGGAAAACCACAGAGCTGCAGTTCCACAAGGGGAACACCAAAAAAGACGTGATTCCACAAAAGAGGTAATTTTCAAACCCCACAGAAACGCCTGTGTGTGGATTTTGGGAAGAGCGGGGCAGGAGGATCACTGCAAGTGCCAGACACCCTCAGGCCTTCCCGTCATCACATCCTACAACTGCCAAACACAGGGAAGCAGCAGGGAAAGTAAAGGAAACAGCAGAAACAACTAAAAAACATGAAAGTACAAGAGAAAGCACGCAAGGCAGCAGAGTTGCAGGTGGATACAACAAGACCCCTGAAGCTGCCTTTGCCAGGAGCCTTTTGGGATGAAATCTGCTCTAATTGCCTTTCCTTAGCCTCTTTTATTGTGCCTGTCCATCAAAAACACATCCCAGCAGAGCTGGGATCTCTCACAGCCTCTCCTTTCACTTGCTGTGTTGCTCCTTTCACTAAACCAGGTAAAAATTCTGGATTTAATCAGAATAAATACTAATAAATAATCATCTGAAATGAACTTCCACATGGCAATTCAACATAAACAGGTAGAACAATGACTCCAAACATCCCACTGACCACAAGATCAATTTTAATTAGGGTTCCACTCTCCCAGGCAATCTTTTTCAGGCTGGTCATAACAAAGAGACGGATTGTGAGGGATAGGAAGAGTAGCAGACACCAACCAACTAGGATGGAATAGAGGATGCCCGGTCGATCGGAGGGAGGCTGGATGTTTCGGTCCTGATCTATGGCTTGGATGGGTGGAGTGACACTGATGGGATTCACACGGGCCTGAAATGAAAAATCAGATTTGAAACAGAGCAATTAGAAAGCCAGCAGGCAGATCTGTAGCGTTAGCACAAAAACATCTCACTGGGACAGGTGAAACTGCAGAAGAAAAAACCCTCATAATGAAGAGAATACTTACAGCTCATGGCCCCTTCTAAATGAAAATTAACCAGGCAAAAAATCCACTTCTGGAGCCTTCTCCTCTCTCTGACATACAGCTTCCTGACAGATCTTGGAGGAAAGGAAACATGGAATCCCAGACTGATTTGGGTTGGTAGTGGCCTTAAAGCCCACCCAGTCTCACCCCCTGCCATGAGCAGGGACACCTTCCACTGTCCCAGGGTGCTCCAAGCCCTGTCCAACCTGGCCTTGGACACTTCCAGGGATCCAGGGACAGCCACAGCTGCTCTGGGCACCCTGTGCCAGGGCCTCCCCACCCTCACCTGGAACAATTCCTTCCCAATATCCCATCTAAACCTACTCTCTGTCAGTCTGAACCCATTCCCCTTGTCCTGCCACTTCAGTTCCTGTTGCAGGGTCCCTCTCCAGGTTCCCTGCAGCCCCTTCAGACCCTGGCAGGAGCTCTGAGGTCTCCACACAACCTTCTCCTCTCCAGGCTGAGCAGCCCCAGCTCCCCCAGCCTGTCTCCAGAGGGGAGGTGGTCTCCAGACCCCTTATCAACTTCGGAGCTGATAGTAAATAGTTGATAAAAGAAACCCACAAATGCTTGACTGTGACTCTATAAATAGTCCCTTGAATCAGGGATTTCAGACATCATACAGTGAAACAGCAAATGCCTTTAAAAAGGAAAACAACAAATTGAGTTGGATAATCATTAGGAGCTGGAACGGCTGTGATCCACAAATACACACTGCAACAGAAATGTAAGGTACAGACATCACAGGGATGTTGGAAAAGTGTGGGTGGGTGTTGCCATAATTCACCGTTATTTGGAATTGAACTCGCATGCTGAACGTGGAAACGGAATTGCAAAATCCCAGAATAGTTTAGGTTGAAAGGGACCATGAAAGACCATGAATTCCCTGAATTGAGCAGGGACACCTTCCACTATCCCAGGGTGCTCCAAGCCCCGTCCAAGCTGGCCTTGGACATTTCCAGGGATCCAGGGGCAGCCACAGCTTCTCTGGGCACCCTGTGCCAGGGCCTCCCCACCCTCACCTGGAACAATTCCTTCCCAATATCCCATCCAACCCTGCCCTCTGGCAGTGGGAAGCCATTCCCTCTTGTCCTGGCACTCCAGCCCATTTAAATCCTCTCTCCATCTTTCCTGTTGGCTCCTTCAGGTCCTGGAAGGTCACACCAAGGTCATCCCAAAACTTGAGCCAGCTCTATGGCAATCCAGCCTCCGGTGGCCACTCCAGAGCTGCCATTCCCAACTCTAACAGAACAGTTCCAGTGACCTTGGCTGCTTAACCAACCACAAATGTAGCCACACTTGCTTGTGTGTGCAGCAGCCTTTTCCCTCCCCTTGGAATGTTTCCTTGCGTGGTAAAAACACTTAATGAGCTCTGTGAAAAACCAGACGCCTTTTTTTCCCACATGCAACTCATCCTGGCAGCCTTTGCTTTGGAAAACTCCAATGTGTTCTGCAAGAGGGGACTGGAAATTTAGTGTGGGAACAGGGATGAGACAAGTCCACACTTGGCCAAGTTTTGGCACAGCCACCAGAAATCCGCCTGCTGAGAGCTGGAAGGGATCTGTGAGAGCTCTGGCGATGCCTGACAGGAAAACGAGAGGGAAAAGGGATGAGCCAGGAGGAGGAGACACAGCCAGGGATGGAGGAGAGGCAGTGTACTGACCCCTCAGGTGAGTGGGCAGGGGCAGCCACACGGTCACCTGCCATCACACCCCCAAGGCCTGCCCACCCAAAGGCATTTCCTAGAGCTTCCTGAAGTCCAGAGCCCCTTCCAGCCTTTTCCACAAAAAAAGAAATTTAAGGCCCAGACATGTCAGGGGTAGGCACATTTCAGAAGTGGGGATGGCTGCTCTTGGCCTCCCAAACTGGGACTGGGAAGCTCCTCACTCCACTTATGCTCATGGCTGTTCTCTCTGTCCCCATCACACACCAGCCAGGTCCTTTGTCACCAACCAATTCCACTTGGGACTCTTTGAAAAATTAAACTCTTAAAAGCATAATGAGGGAGACAAGCTCAAAATAGGCAAAAAGAAAGAGAGGAGAAGATATATTTGACATCTGTTTGAATTTTTAAAAGGCTTTAGGACTGCATAAAAGTTACATGCACAGAGAGAAGATTGAGCATAAAATTGACCAAGACTAAAATGCTGTTTTTAAATTCATGGATCAGTTGGAGCCCTCTTGTTGTGGTCTGTCACTGCTGCATCATTCTCCCCTTTTTGATGTGTCTTATGGTTGTACCCTAGTTCTCCCCCTAAGTTAATTCAATGGTTTATCTCCGGGTTTGTATACATCCCTTTATGTCAATCTTATTGTCGGTTATGTTAATTACCCCCCTGGAAAGTCCCTGCACTATCCCATCCCTTCCTGGAAAGTGCCTTTACCCTCGACGCCCCATTGGCCCTAGTTTCCTTATTCCTCCCCTCTATCCTCCCCATTGGGTTTCCCCGGATCACCCCACCTTTCCTCCGCCCATGGACCCTCAGATGATTGGCCCTTGTTACTTTCCCCGCCCCTGTTTTCCCTCGGTTAAAAGTCGATGTAAGCCTGTGCTCCCGGGCTCTCTGGGACAGGATCCCATCGGGAGTGGTGTGCCAGTAAGCCCTCTCGGTACTCCTGCCGCAGAACCCGTCCCAACCTTTCTGTCTCCGCTGTGTTATTTCCTGCCGGTCGGTGTGTGAGTTGGTGCGTGCCTGCTCCCAACCCGCAGGGAGTGTGAGGCCCACGGAGGAGCGAGCGAGCTCCTCGAGAGCGACTCCACGAGGGACGCTTCCCGGAAGGCCGCTGGGCACCTCGCACTTTTTCCCCTCCCTCTCAACCGACGCAGCTGCTGCGAGGCGCTGACGGCGGCACCCTCTCAGAGAAACCAACAGCAGAGGTTAAAACACACCCCCAACAAAACCGGTCCCATTTGCTAAGGCTGGTTTTAGACTCAACAGTAATGCCCAGAGAAGCCGTGGCTGCCCCTGGATCCCTGGAAGTATCCAAGGCCAGGTTGGACGGGGCTTGGAGCAACCTGGAATAGTGGGAGGTGTCCCTGCCCATGGCAGGGGGTGGGAGGGGATGGGCTTTAGGGTCCTTTCCCACCCAAACCATTCTGGGATTCTGGGATTCTATGATATTGAAGGACAAGCTGAGTCTATTCCAAAACAAGACTAAAATCAGAATTATTCAATAAATAACTCAAGGACAGCAAGGACAATGCTTCCCTTTTCCAGTTCAAGGAAAAGCTCAAGAGCAGCATTTAGAACCCCTGCATTTGAAACCAAACAGGTTCTGGTTGAACAGAAAATATTTAATCCCACACTGCCACTTTTACACTGGCTCCTGGGAACCAAAGCACTCAACTGAAAAGAAACAAGTCCAATAAGGAAATGAATTATAAGGAAGCTAAGAATAAAAAGTGAAATCCATTAAATTTTTATTCCATGTAAGTTGTTTTTCCAGGTACTGTACGCATGTGAAACAGGCTACTCATGAGCTAGAAGAAATCATTCACCATCCACTGAAATACTTAGGGATAGAATCATAAAATCATGGAATGGTTTGGATTGGAAGGGACCTCAAAGCCCATCCAGGCCCACCCCCTGCCATGGGCAGGGATACCTTCCACTATCCCAGGGTGCTCCAGGCCCCATCCAACCTGGCCTTGGACACTTCCAGGGATCCAGGGGCAGCCACAGCTTCTCTGGGCACCCTGTGCCAGGGCCTCCCCACCCTCACAGGGAGGAATTCCTTCTGTATATCCAAACTAAATTTCCCCTATGTCATTCCCCTTGTCCTGTCACTCCAGTTCCTGTCGCAGGGTCCGTCTGCAGCTTCCCTGGAACCCCTTCAGACCCTGGAAGGAGCTGTGAGGTCTCCACACAACGTTATCTTCTCCAGGCTGAACAGCCCCAATTTTAATAATTTAAAACTGTTTTGAATTAAATTAGCTGATGTGCCTTGAAGCAAAACTCAAGGTACTTTCATACTGTTGTAATAACCCATAGATAATGCAGTATCTTTTGCATTCAAATTTACAAATTAGAACTATAAAAACATAACAAAACAATGAACTATGTTAATAAATGTGTAACAGCACGTTAATAAATTAATCAAAGCACACATAGGAAGTTTCATAAAGTGTACATATACCTTTAGCCCAAAGTAATTATTTTAAAAATAAGGGGTCCAACCATGCTTTGATCAACAGCAGGAATAACTATGAGTCTTACATAGGTATCCAACATCCTTGCAAGAGGCCAAAAATCCCCTACCAGGCTCCTTCCCAGCCTCAAAGAGGAGCTCCATGATGGGATGGAAGCTCATTAAAAGGAACGGAAAACAGATTAGAGAAACGTCTGAGGGGCCCGCGAGTGCCTCGGGACACTCAGCTGGAGGCAAAGCAAAAGCTCGCGGGGGTTTTGCAGGGAAAGGCTGGAGAAAGTGCAGGGAAAGCCAGCACGGAGCCACAGCGGGGCAGGAAGATCACTCGGAATAAACAGACAGGGTTCAAAACCCAGCCTCTTCCAAGGGGAACATGAAAGGGTTCCCGAGCTCTGGCACAGACAGGTGATTAAAAAACAAACAAGCAAGGAGAGCTTGTCAGTCCAAGGGTTGAATATGCAGTAATTTGCTTTTCCTCATTAGGGAAAGGCTCTCTCCGTTATGATTTGGGGATGAACAGACTTCCGGGCGCTTCAACACAGCAGAACTGGGCAGGCCAAAAACCAGAACCCAAAGCCCAACTTGCAAATCTTCTCGCAAACATTAATGAATTTTAAAAATCCTTCTTCAAACAGAACTGTGATGGGGAGCCTGCCAGGGACGCTGCAGGGCTGTGAGATGATCAAGGCAAAAAAAAAAAAACAACTTTAAAAAAGCTCAGAGAGAATAAGGTAGCAGCACAAAACCTACTTTTTCTCCCCCCCTTCTTTTGTGTTCACCGTGGAAGCACAGCAGCACCTTCTCCATGTGGGATGTCCAGCAGGTCCTGCAAAAACTCATGGCCTTCAGAAGCATTATGGATGGAACAAGGCAAATTAAGAGTCCCAAAGCTCTGCCTGCATTTGTGCCAGAGTGTTTCAGGCTCCTACTGGGGATAGTGAATAAAAAAGCCAGCTGCTGTTTTTAATTAATGTATTGAAATGGTGCTTAATAAATTTAGGACTGCGGCTGCATTCAAAAATCCAAAGAAAACTTCTAGGCACATGCCTATGGTTTGATTTCATCATCCTGTGATGAATGAAACCCAACACAGGATGATTATGAGGGAATTTACAACTGAGATGCAGAATATGCATTTTGGGCTTTGAAGAAGAATATAAAAAACCCAAATAAAAATGACTTTGAAATAAGAGTTACATATTTCCCAGTATTTTTTATTTTATTTTGTTTTAAATATTTTAAGATGTCCACAAATGCCAGGCTTTCAACAGAAGGATATGTACAGTGTGTAATTATTTGAAAGTCAGGGGACAACAGTAACGGTGGCACAGCTGCTTAAAAAATCAGATTTTCTAGTTTTTCCATGGTCTACCTGAGATGCAAAGCTGAATATGCCAGCCACAGACACTTATGGAAAACTCCTTACTTTGGGGAAGATGAGATGGAAAGGAGAGGAAATGGCACATTTTGGAGTTAGAAGAACATGATTTCCTGCTCAGAGCTGCCTTTTTCATTTGTGGGGGGATTTTGTGGTGCATTTAGGTGGGTTTTTTCTAATTACCATAAAAATCACCATGTTCTAGGAACCTGAAACACAGCTAACCTTCCTCAGCTAAGGACACTGCCTCTTTTCTGAGCGGATAATTTATTCCTAAGAGGTGCCTTTCATATGAGTGAAGACACCAACCATGAACCAGCTCACTCAGGTGATGCTGCTGTGATGATTCACAACCACCTGAGCTCCCACCCACCGGTCCAGAGATGCCCCTGGGGCTCAGGGGCCAGGGCCGGCACACAGGCAGAAGGAAACATTGCCAAATGCTGCAAAAGATCAAATGACATGGAAAGCAAGGGTTCCCAAACTTCTGTTTGGATTCACCGGGATGGGCTTCCCATCACAGCCTGTAAGAAGGGACAAAACCTACGTGGTTAATTTGTTATTGAGGCAAACACAGCAAGACAATTTTCTACTCATGAGTCACACTGAAGACTGACTTGTTAAGGCATTAAGACCACTAAAAAATTAAAGAGAGCTCTGGAGCTCCTGAAGCAGGTCCAGCAGAGATGAGGAAGGGCCTGGAGCCTCTCCCTGCCCGGGAAAGGCTGAGGGAGCTGGGGCTGTGCAGCCTCCAGAGCAGCCCCCGCTGAGAGGGGCCCTCACCCCTGGGTGTCCCCGTGTGCAGGGAGGGGCAGAGCAGGGCCCGGGCTCTGCTCCCGGGGGCCTGGAAGGGCCCGGGGGGAACGGGCAGGGACGGATCCCAGGAAGCTCCCCCTGCACAGGAGGCAGAACTTCTTCCCTGGGCAGTGCCCCAGCCCTGCACAGATTGTCCTGAGAGGCTGTGGAGTCTCCTCCCTGGGGATATTCCAGAGCTGTCTGGGCACAACCCTGTGCCCTGTGCTCTGGGATGGCCCTGCTGGAGCAGGGAGCTGGGACCACATGTCCCACGGTGCTCCCTTCAGCCTGACCCATCCTGGGATGCTGTAATATCACAATTATTTACCACTGGACATTTCACACTAACATTTTACACCCTGAAAATTATTAATTTTACAGGCAGATGTAAGTGTGGCCAGTGGGCTTCAAATAAAGCCTAGGGACCTTCCACATGCATCATTCTCCCAGCTTAGCTGATGAATTTGCTGCTGAAGACAGCAGAACTCTCATCCCTATGGCAAACACGGGTGAGGAGCTTTTTTCCAGATGGAAAATATCAGTAAAGCAACACACATTGCCCTGTGGTGACATCCAGAACCCCTTCACAGGGAGCCCTACACCATTAAACCAACACAGTTCTTGATGAATTGATGAATCATTATGGTCACACTGCTTCTCCTTGTGCTTTCCTGAGGTTTGAATACAAGCTGTAAATGGGAAATGAGCTGAGTTCCCTCTGTGCTGTGCCTCCAACCCTTGCCAACGCACAGCCCTAAAACAGCAGGGAGAACTGCAAAACATCCCAGCACTGTTCCCTGCTGCTGCCTCGGAGGCTCTGCCAGCACAACGAGGGCTGTGACAGAACACTAATCAGCAGAAATCCATCACAGGGCACTTGCATGTCAGCAAAACGGGGCGAGTGTTTCAGTGGAGTTATCCAACCACAAGTGAAGTAAAGCCAAAAAGCAGGAATCACGCTAGAAATGTCGAAGATACCACCAAAAAACTTGTCAGTAGGCAAACTACGTCACATCAAACCTCCCATTTGTGGATCTCATCATTCTCCCTCTTTTCCTGCCTTCCCACTGGCAGCTCCATGGACCTGTCTTTGATCAGAGCCAGGGGAGGCAGAGCCTCACATCAGGAGCCTGCAGGAATTCCTGTGCTGCTCTTCGGGGGCTGGTGTGACACAGAGATGTACAGGAATCCAGGAGGAATGGGATCTTCTGATCCTTCTCCTTGCCACAACACAGGAACCCAAACCTTTGGGCTAAGACCTCAACTGAATGCTGAGGCTTTGGAAGAAAACCCCAAGCACAGATTTAAAACACACTGTGAAGCTGAAAGAGAAGAAATTCTCTACAGAAAATTGTTTGATCAAGTTGTCAAAGTAGTTAAAGAAGCTTATACAGTAAAAATTCTGGGGTTGGGAACACTTCCCAAAAAAGGGCAAAATGACTTGAGGAAACCAAATCTACTTTGCTCAACCCTAGAGATTTACAGCCAATTCATCTCACTTATACTTCCTAGAATTACAGGACAATTAAGGTTGAAAGAGACCTTTGAGATCACCCAGTCCAACCATCAGTGCAGCACCACTAAATCGTGTCCTCAAATGCCACATCCACACCTTTTTTTAGCCTCTCCAGGGATAAGATGAGGCAGCCACAGCTTCTCTGGGCACCCTGTGCCAGGGCCTTACCATCTTCACAGGGAAGAGTGTTTTCCTAACATACAATGCAAACTTGCCCTCTGGCAGTGGGAAACCATTTCTCCTTGTCCTCCATCCCTTGTAAATCCTCTCTCTCCATCTTTCCTGTAGCCCCTTCAGGCACTGGAAGGCCACAATGGGGTCACCTCAAAGCTTCTCCTCTCCAGGCTGAACAATCCCAGCTCTCCCAGCCTTTCCTCCCAGCAGAGCTGCTCCAGCCCTCTGCTCATCCTGGTGCCCCCTCTGGACTGTCTCCAGCAGCTCCAGGTTCTTCCTGTGCTGGGATCCCAGAACTGATCTGCAAGTTTAAAAGTAAGCTAACTTTTCTTTTCAAGAAGTTCACCTTCACTTCCAGAAGCCACAGAGGGTATTTTCTGCAGTGAAATATATGAATTATATGGACTGACCTCTCATGTCTTGTTTTAGTGGCCAATGGGGACAATTATTCATTGAGATTAATTATTCAAAATGCACCTCCTTTCTAAAACTGAGCACTGTAATTGTCAAAGAGCTTTTAGCACCTGATTTAGTTGTTCAATATAATCCATGGCTGTTGTGTTCTCACTTTTCTGTCATGCCCAATGTTTATGCAGTTTATTGAAATGAAAACTGTAAAATTCAAATATCCTGGCAGATCGGGTTGTTAACAGAGTAAGCTGTCAGAAAACACAATTCCTTTCATTTATTTGTAAAAACAAGCCACCTTTGAGGGGGAAAAAACACGTTTTGAAGGAGCCGCAAGATAGCATAATGAACCCGAGCACAGAGGAAAACAGACTATTTTTATCAATGATGTCGCCCAGGAACAGCAGGGCCAAAAAAGAATTGAATTTCACCAGGATCTGATCACAGTGCTTACTAAATTGCTTTTTCTGTATCTGACATGCCTGATAAGAGATGTCCCCAGCAGAGTGGCTGTGCAGGGCACTAAATGAAATGCATTATGCAATGGGCCTCCCGCGAGCCCCCGGTGCAGTTCAGCACAAGCAGGATTCAATCCAGGCCTCTCCTCCTCCCAAGGTGATGCCTGTGATTCAAGAACAATTAACATTTCCTGTCTGACGTTTCATTTTTCCCCCATTTTCACTTTCCGTCTATTTCCTCGATTATCCCTCAAATTCTCAATTTCTTATGATCCCGGTTTCTGTGCAGGATGCAGGAGAAAGGCTGCAGAGGAGCGAGTTGTGAAGCCTGAGACAAGCACCTACAGCTCCCCAAAAATGAGAAAATATTTAAAGATCACGTAGCACTACCAGGACGACTTACAGATTTATTTTTTTTTCATTTCTAAGGGTAATTTCCTTGAAATAAAATAGAAAGATCTGTGAAATATTAACCCCATTTTATTTCCTTTTCAATGCTATTTCTCACAGAGGGATAATTCTCTATATCATATATTTCTATAACTCTACTTCTCCTCCTAAGGACAAGAGGCTGATGGCTTCTCTACACCTATAGAACAATTAGCCACAATATAATACACCAGAAAAAGCAAAAGAAGTTACAAGTAAAGTTATGATCTGGCTTAGAAAGTACTGTTCAGCCTGAGAAAAATGATAAAATATGAGACAGTTTAGTTGGGAAAGTATAACCAGCACCACTGCAGAGATCTTTCTTATTTTCATCTGTATGAAACTAGACCAAAAAAAAGACTAATTCATTTGAAATTTAAAAAAAAAAAAGAGAAACATGGAGAGGAACAGGTCAGTATTTCACCCAGACCCTTTGTCTCTCGACTGATTCCCTTTACACAGGGATTTTATTACGATAATGGTGTTGCTTCCTTCCCTTGTTTATACATTTAATCTTCCTCCAGGAGAACCTGGCTCTGGTCAAGCCATTTTCTCACCTGCAGGAACAAGCAAGGTCCAACAGTCTCAAAGCAGTGGAAATTTCAGAAGGCTGAAACAGGAGGGTGCTATTTGGGGTCAGCAAAACCCCACTGCAGTCTCCGCTCTCAGCTTTAAGATGAAATGTTTTCTTTACTGATTTTCTTTCCAACTGGGGACTAAATGAGCACTTCTCTTGTTCAGAGGTGGGAATGCCACCTGTAACTACCTCAGTTTTATTCAAACTGTATCCACCACTGTCCTTCCCTCATTAAAGTTTGTCACCCTGCCAGAGAAATAATTTTAGGTAGAGATTTTGTGGCCAGAGCCAGCTACAAATTCCACCTCACCATTATTAAAGCCATTCTATCACGCTGCTTTCATCACAACATTAACAGTGGCAGCAATGCCACTTTTAGATTGAAGGGTACAGGAAAAAAATTGGTTTTCCTGGATACATTTTCTACAGGGAATATCTCTAGGATTCAAGGAAGATTTTCTCCAGAACCATTATCAATAGCACAGAGCAGAGGAAACATAACTGTCCTGGTTTTCAGTTCAAGGGGTGATTTCATTTCAAGGTGTACTTGCACATATTCATCAATTTTGCAGATCACATTTGATTAACTGAAGAATTATTCTGCACCCTCTGCATTGTGGCAACAAGCTGAAAAGAGAACTAGTTCTTCCTGACCCCTAATGATCAGCTTGAGTTTAACAGGACAAGCCAGGCACTGAACTACTCTCTACAAGGACCAGGGATGTGACAGAGGAGAATTTTTCTGGACTGAAGTTGGCTAATAAAGCATCGCTGCAAGAGTATTTTGTTCAAATGTCAACATCTAAAACCTTCAAATGCTTCAAAATGACAGTTAAGGATCAAATAAATTACTGCATGTTCTTCCTCTTTGACAACAGCTCCTCTTGTCCCCATAACAAACACGGTTCTAGGGACTGGAAAACAGATGTGAGTCCCTTCAATCAACACTGGGGTGTTTTGGCACTTCATTAATTCATTAATTCGATTTTTTGCCTCAGTTCTGCTGCACAAGAAGGTGGTTTATGCTCATGACCCTGCTGTAGTGCCCACACCAAACCCACCCAGGCATCCTGGAGATTCCTCTCCAACTTTGGATGTGACTGCTGTGCCAACTCAAAGCTTGAATCAAAGCAGATCACCCTCCTTTCTGAAAGGAAGTTATTTCTAATTTCAGAGTCACAGTTATTTCTTCCAAGCAAAATCAGGACCCTTTTCCTTCTTAACTTCTGCCAAAAGCCAGAAGAACTGAGGATTTTCCCACTAGTGTTCCCCTAAGTTCCTAACCATGATGAGAAATATCAGGCAATTAATGGAACACTGCCAGATTGGGAAAAAAAAACCCAAGAAAATAAAATAATTTATATTATAAAATCAGTTAATTTTACCAGTTTATTCCTGCCTTACTCTTGATAATGAACTGGATTTGAGATTTAAATTTTCAGCTTGATAAATAGCTAGAAAATGTGCCTGTTTTCACCTTTAGCCAAATTTCCAGCCCAGACTGAGGCTCTGGTGAGCTCCCAGAGCTGCTGCTCCTCCTGTGCCACCAACGGAGCCCCATGGCCACTGTGTGCCACCCGTCACTCCAGAACCCAGCCCCAGCAATAACCAAAATGTGGTGCTCTCACCCCAAACACAACTTCAAAGATGAGCTGCCGAGACATTTTTCTTTCACTGTTTCATTTCTTTGACCATACACTGTCCAAATCTTCTCAGTTTTCAGGCAAGCTTGATCCTTTTTCCCTTAAAACCTCCACTTGTGCATTTAAAGAAGGATTAGTACTACTATATATATATATATATATATATATATATATATATATATTACCGACAGACAGCAACTCTACTTCTGAACCACAACTGGGTTAAAATCACCAGGACGAAAGTGGCTTTCAGAATAAATTCCCTTATTCTGCAGCTTTGCTATAATTTTCTCAAGCAGACACAGTGTTGTTTGAAACACCAGGTTCCTTAGACATTCACTACATTTTGGAAGTTAAAATCACAGTTTTGTTTGTTTTTGAAGGGCAAAGCAGTCAGCTGAACCTCTCCTCTATCTGAAATACATCAGTTTCTAAAATCACAAGTTCATCTTAGTTTAACAGGGACTGTCCTGCCTGATCAATACAGCAGCCAAGTGAAGAGCTTGCCTGGCTCTAAAAGAGATTATTCTCAGGTTCATGTATTCACACATTAAAGTTACTGACAATTTTACTGACAATTCTTTTTAAATAGCCATCTTGGTATACTCCCAAATACAGAAAATTTAATTACCTGTAACATCACATCTTTGTAATTTTAACCTTTTCATGCTTCACTACTTTTTGGTGATATTTCCCTTTAAATAAAAAAACGGGCTCTACCAATCATGGGACTGCGTGTGTGAGACAGACAATCAATCATAAAAAGGGGAAAAATAGGGAAAATCCCAGCAGCAGACTTAAAACACCTTTTATGGCTCCTTATAATGCACTAGCATATAGTCAATAGCTTATCAAAGCTGTCCATTTTGACTTTGCTGAGTCATTAATTCAAAATCACTCACTCGAGTAATAAAACAGCCCAAGCTGGTAAATCCACTGTGAACTTTCTCCATTACCTTGAACTTAACATCAAGCTGGTGACCCCTGTAGGGCTGCAATCAGAGCAAAAATAGGGGGGAAATGCAAACAAAAAGTTTGCTCAGAATAAAAAAGGGTGGCTGCACCCACAAGAGGATTTTATCATTATTTTTGACTTGCTTTCCCACTTCCAAAGCAATTCACAATTGCCTATCTGTTCATCTTGCATCTCTGCTTAAATTTAATTAGAAAAATTGCTGTCTGACTCTAACTGCAAATAATTTGGCCAGAACTATTTGCCTTTTTCAATTAAAAAAGCCCCGACAACCGCATACATGTCAGGGAAGTCAATCTGCATTTTTCCTTCCCTGAACTGAGTCTCAGCATTTACCTGAATTTCTAATGAAAAATTAACACCTGAAAAAATGGGACAATTTGCTCATCTTTCAGTGGTAACAGGACTGTTCAAAGCCTCGGTCGTGAAGTTCTTTTTCTCATCTACTGAACAACCAGAACGTGGAGACACAGACAATTTTCAAAGCATTTCTCTGGTTGTTTCCTGTGGTATGGCTGGAGTGACACCACTGCCCTCTCTTCCAAAACATTTTTGACTCAGAAGCATGCAGGAACTCCCACTCAGCCCAACACTCATTATCTTGCACCCAAGATTTTAGTCTAATTAACAGCACAGCAGGACGCTTCCCTATTCAAAATATAAAGTCACGTTTTTTCTTTACCAAAATTATTTGTATAAAGAGAAACAATTCTCCTAATGATGAAAGCTCTGTTTTCTCTGGAAGCCAGACTTTTAACATTTAGTTCTGCCAGCAGACACAACTGTGCTCAGTCATGGTCTAACGCCAGCAGGAAGAGTAAATACCATCCCCTACAAGAGCATTTAGCATCAGTCCCAAAAACTGGACAGCACCTGTTCAGATGAGAAAGGAATAACTAGGAACAAATTAAACACCAAATAATTTCCTGAGGCTTGAGGCAACTGAATCACAAACACAGCTCGTAAGGCTCTTCAGGCCAAAGGCTGGCAAAAAGCTCTTTCACCACATTTGAAGAAAAAAATCCAAATCTTAGTGCAAATAAGGCAAAGAAAACATAGGCAGATTGAGATTCAACTGCTCCAGAAAGCAACAACTCCCTACATCAACCACGAACATTTGCAGTTTTAAATGTCCCATATCTAACAAAAAAAACCCAACAAAACAAACCAATAAAAAAAAAGGCAAGAAAAACTGGCAGTTGAACCTGATTTTTTAGTTTTATGCAGTTTGACTCTTATTAGGGGTAAATGCATCCCTGTGAATTGTCTTCAAGCAGTCAGGCTTAAAAGGCAGCAAGAAAAAACCCACTTAACTCTGTGGGACTTTCACACAAAGGTAAAAGAGACATCCCTAATCTGCTGAAAGCTTTTATTCAAGTTGATTTGACCACACATACTCACTTCAACTCAGACTAAAGTTTTACTAGGCCAAGGCTGGGCATTTCAGTGCCCCAAAAATCTTACTTGGCAGCTGTAGGGGAGCTCAGGGTGAACCAGCAAATCTCTCTCCCACCTCAGGGAGGGTTATTTGGTGTTTGTTGCCATGGGAAATACCTGGATCTTTTGTGGGTAGGTACTTCCCACAGCAAAATCAATCAATCAATTAATTAATTGACCTCTAGAGAAAAGCCAGGATATTTTGATGAACTTTACTCTTTGATTACTGTAACTAAAATGGGGAGATGCTGTCTACAGAAGTTTCACTTGTGCTGCTGCAAGTTTTATGTTAACGTGTCTCTGTGAGAAAATTCCAGGAGGTTTTGTGTTTGGGAGGAATTGGGATCTGCATGCCCGGACAGCAAGCAAGGAACTGCAAGGGAATTCAGTTGGAAAGAACTGTCAAGTGCTTGTCATTCTCAAGCCCAGAGGTACCATAAAACCAGCAAATCCTGTGCAGTGCTAATTAAATACCAATAATAAGTATAAAACTGATTTGTACAGAGGTGATTAAACCTGGGTACTTGGGAAGTGTCCTGTGCTCCCAACACCAGCTCACTCAGCAGGATTACAACATCACCTCTGAAACATTCAGATTTCTTCCCCTGAATCCAAACTGGTCTAACTAAGGAGGTCCTTCTCTCTAATAGAGACCTGAGGGCTTCTAGGGGCAGTTTCTGGTCATCAGTGTCTTTTTTCACCCTCCTCAAGTGCACTGTTCTTTGGGAATCTTTCATTTATTGTTTTTTAGCCTTTCATATCTCTGCTCTGCTCAGGCCCATCTCCGTGAGGGGAGCTGAGCCCTCAGACCTTGTAAGGGCCCTGCTGACACAGCTCCTGAGGATACTGGGGACAAGGAGTGCAAAACCAAATACTTTCCATGCAGAAGGATCCATCCGTGGTGCAAGAACAGGGAACTTTTCCCAGTGCAGCCAGGCTGAACCTTGATTTAGTACAAAGCAATCACCGTGGGTGCCAGGGACTTCGCAGCGCCCACGTGGGCTCATCATTATGGAACCCCACAATGAATCCCATTTTTGCAAAATTAGTCCAGCAACTGATTAAATAAACCTGACCCATATTTTGCTGCTAATAGGCTTTTCTTCTTTGCATGATGATGGAAAATCCTGAGTGTAGAAGTGGAGAAAACCTTCACAAAGTGAGTGTGACAGGAAGGACTGAAGGGGATGGGATAGAGGGAGGAGAAATGATCTCTCCCATGTTATGAGATATTCGTGAGGTGGTACTTGCACGTCCTGATAATAAATGCTAATTTATTCAAGTCTTCCTGATACAACAGGGGGAAAAAATTAATTACCAGATTTGATCAGACACAGAAACACTAAAATATAATATGAATATAAAGCTATGTAACAACAATGACAACAACAATAAAAAAACCCCCACCCCAAACCCAATCGACAAACAACACAGATTTTCTTGGAAATTGAAATTTAGCTAATAACAATAAATTAATTCCCAAAGAGAAAGTAGGATGGTGACAGTTGGGAAAGCAGCCTGGATAGGAAACATGATTTTTACCTCAGTAGGTTCATGGATAGATGTCAACGACACTGAGCAAGGCTGAACAAAATTATGACTCTTAGCAGTTACGTGCAATGCTTTACTGTAGGGGTCAGCTGAGTAGACAAATTGCCCAGTAAAGCAGGACTTCTCCTTCCAGCCACTGCCTCTGAATAAATCATACTTAAACTTTGCTCCTCATTCATTAAAATTCCTTCTTATGTTCATTGAAAAATTAAGAAGTAAATTAAAAACAGAAAAAAGATGATGTTAAACTAAAAAGAGTCCTTTAGCCTATGGAGCAGGGTAATGGTAGCTATGGAGTAGCTTAATAGTTGGTTAATAAAGAATTAGTATCATACATAAAAAGGTAAAATGAAGAATAAATGTAATATACATGTTTCCTAGTTGAATCTTTCTAGGTATCATCCATATTTTCCAAAGGAATTATTGCTTAAAAGTCAAGTAAATATTTGAAGCACCAAGGCATAACTTCTTCCACTTAGGCTTATCAGAAGTGCTTTAAACAGATAAAGAGCAAAGATTTCATAGTTCATCAACAGAAGCAGGGGCTCATTCCACAGAGCAGGTGCAGTTTGACACAAGCAAAGCCAAAAAGCAAACCAAAGCAGCTGACCCTGACCACCCTGCAGCGCAGGGAGGTAAATGGATGTGAGGGCACAGCACCACGAAAATTGTATGGTTTGTGTTATGCCTTAAGATAACCAGATAACAAAAGCATAATGACACCAGTTATTTATAATTCCTGCCCCATCTGCTCCCGTGCTGGGAACTGTAGCAGATTTATGCAGATGAAATGAAGCCACACTCTGTCATCCTGCACAGCCTGGGTGCTCTGGATACCCTCAGCCACACTCAGCTGGACAGGGAGATGCCCCCTTTCCACAAAAGGCCACTTTGCAAAAGCAAATTAATGTAGAATTTAAAGTCAAAGCATTCTGTCAAAAAGTCCCAAGCAGACAACACAGTCACAAAGGGCTGCCAGCTACACCAAGGTGTACAAGTGTGTGTGGGGAAGATGTGCAAATCAATACACCAAGGTTAAGTATGGGTCACCTCTCCCTTCCCTCGACCCATCCCAAGGATAACTGCAGCAGGACCCCTGAGGCCACACAAAGCAAGACACCAAAATCTGTGGGATGGGAAAAGCCTGTGAGGCACAGGACAGGAAGGCAGATAAGGC
Source organism: Atrichornis clamosus (assembly GCA_013400975.1). Classification (NCBI taxonomy): domain Eukaryota; kingdom Metazoa; phylum Chordata; class Aves; order Passeriformes; family Menuridae; genus Atrichornis; species Atrichornis clamosus. The sequence goes on from WBMZ01013925.1 coordinate 41,315, forward strand.
AGGGAAGGGCAGGAACCTCCACACTTAGAGCCTCAACTTCCCCCTGGTTGGAGGAAGCAGGGCAGAGAGTGTGTCCTGCAAGAGCAACCAAAGTTAAAAACCTTAATGTCAATGCTTAACACTATTTTAATGCCAGCTTAATATCAGAGTTAATCAGGTGGGGTAATACCTACTAATTCAATTGGTTCTTTCTTTTTCTATTCTTAAATATATGAATCAAAGGTCATCTATCAATAGCAACTGAGAAATCCCTGTTTCTGTTCCACCCTCCAGAGATGCACCTCTCCAAGCAGCAGCTCTGCTGTAAGGATTGGCACTTGGCACCAACTTGCAACAAGAAATGATAAAGATTTCACCTCATTTTGTGATTCACTGTGTGCATTGGGTGTGAAATGAGCCTTACACTCACCTTTATCCCTATCTCATGGATGTATTAACCAACATACTTAGCACAAGGACCTACATGAGATAAACTCCCATCACGCTGCAGTGCCTCTTGATCAAAACCTGATAACAGCAACAAAAAATCCTTTCAGGGATCAGAGTGACTGATCTTGACTGAAGCTTTCCATTCCAAAAAATCCTTCTCCTAAGGTTTATAAAAACCCTCAAGGGAATAACATGTCAAGTCCCTTCCCAAAAGTGCGTCCTGGGGATATTTTGAGAGCGAAACACGGACAGACAAGGAAAAGCATTTCCACGATTTACCAAATCTCAGTAAGACTCAGACCCTGAGCAGTTTGGCAGTGTAACAAAGCTGGAATGTCACCGTTATTCTAACATGGATCTTACCTTGGTTTCCTCTAGCTTGGCACACAGAACATGGCATTAAGCACAGGTGATCTTTCCAGTTACAGCCCTCGACTGCGCCCACAGAAAAAAGACAACAGGCAAACGTATAAAAGTTGGGAAAATCCAAGAGGACTTACAGGATCTGTCAGCTCTGGCAAGCTCGCCTGGTAGGTGAGGGGCCTGCAGTCCCGGGTGTTGTTCACCAGGACACAGGGAAGGAACATTGGTCCCAAATCGTCCCCGTCCAGCACGTCCACGGTCAGGGTGGTTGTGCTCGTCCTCCGCTCGTTCAGGTTTTGGGCTCGGTCCTGTGGAGCAAACCAGTTCCACTTGGTGAGGCTTTCTGAACTTTCAGTCTCCTAAAAAGCTCTAAGGCAAGCTAAGGACAAAACATATAAGCACCATAGTTATCCCTGTTCTAGGAATAATTCCAGGAACTTCAGCCTCAGGGCTACAGCCTGAAAGGCTCAGAAATACAGTGAAGAGAGAAAAGTGAAGAAATGCTGCAGGACTTCTATCACTCAGAAGTAACACAGTTTGGGAAATCTATATGATTAAAACTATACAAATGTGGCATATCTGTAGTAGATAAAAAGACCCTGTGCCTTATTTATAATCAGAAACTGTGGTGGGTATGCCCAATACCCCACACTAGCAACAGTTCACCTCTTCCTCCTCTGTTTTCATCGTGAAGAAGCAGCATGACTATCCAAAATTTTGTTTAAAACACTTACAAATGCTTCCACTTACACAGAGGAACTGCTGCATTAGCTTTCCCCTGCAGAACTAAAATCCTGCAGGGGGAAAATGGGCCATGAATTAAATCTTGCCTTCCTATCCTAAAATAACACTGACAGAAAAAAAAAAGTTTTGATTTTATTTTTTATTTATGCTGTTTAATATCATCATCTATGAAAGATGAATAAGTCATTACTCTAATTCAGATTGGATACATTTTTTTTTCCTATTCTGCAGTCCACTCAGTTCTTGCTATAGCTTCACACTTATAGTAAATAAGGGAATTTCTGCATTCAGCTTTTTTGGTCAATGATGAAAAACAATTCCAGCTACAAGGAGCAACCTTCATCATCAACTAAACCATTCCTACATTCCCCCTGTAAGTGCCTCTGAGTAATACTGGATCAAAGGAGACACAGAGTAATTAATTTCAAGCAGTATCTTCAGGATGCAAGAACAACCAAGCACTGATAATATGATCAGTGGAATGTGATTGCACAGTACACACAACAGAGGGAATAAAACGCAGCCTTGGGGGGTTTGGAATCCCAGAATGGTTTGGGTTGGAAGGGACCTCAAAGCCCATCCAGGCCCACCCCCTGCCAGGGGCAGGGACACCTCCCACCACCCCAGGGTGCTCCAAGCCCCGTCTAACCTGGCCTTGGACACTTCCAGGGATCCAGGGGCAGCCACAGCTGCTCTGGGCACCCTGTGCCAGGGCCTCCCCACCCTCACAGGGAACAATTCCTTCCCAATATCCCATCTGACCCTGCATTGAGCCACCCCTGGAACCTGTCTTCTGCTGGCAGAATGCTGAACGTGCCACAAAATAAGTAAGAAAACAGATTGCAAAATGTATCTGCACTTCTGTATCAGGGAGATGACAGGAATCTGAAGGTGTGGATTGATTCAGGATCTGCAGTTGCTTCAGAGCACTCTCATTTCCCATGAACAAAAACATGTAACAACAAGCAGTAAACAACAAAGCAGAAGTTTTCATGTCAGTTGTTATCAGAAGGACAAACGGAAAAAAAGCTTTCACAGCCCTCAAGGGCACCAAAAAACCCTGCTCTGATGACAGATACCTGAGATAGAGTTTATACATCACTTTTCTTCTCAGGGTGTGTTATCCACTGCCAGCCACTCCGGAAAAACCTCTCCAAACACTTGCGATATGACTTGAAGGAAAAATCACCTCTTTATAGCAAAATGCATTGCAAACCTGAAGGATACAATGAAACTGTGCCCATTAAACTCATCTGAGTGCAAATCGGCCTCGCCAGCTTTGCTAGAAAACGAACATTTAGTGACACGAGGCTGCACTTTTCTGCATGGGCTGCGCTGCACATTTGCAATTTGCTCCTTCTGCCAAAAAGGTTGGCTTGTCACACTCCGAGCAAGGTTTTTTTAACCAGTGATAATATGTGTGAGCTTTCAACGGCCTGGATAAATCTGGAATTAGATCTTCAGTAGAAGAGGATTTATCAGAGCTAGTATTTCAGCCAGGCTCTGCCTTTCCTCAGAAAGGAAGTTAAACCCACACCTAAAGCAGTGGCATAAATGGCCTTCATGAGATTTACACTCACATTTGCTTGGACAATGACAAAATAACGAGTCTTTTCTTCATAATTTAGTCTTTCCCGCAGAACTACTGCTCCGGACAAAGTGAGAGGAATATCAAAGGTCCTGTTGGAAGTCTGCAAAAGAGAAAACAATGCAAGAAAATGGAACATGCTTCAAGGGTAAGACATGTTTTAAATGGGCTGGCATTCCGAGACTATCAAGTTTTCTGTTTTCTCCTGACTCAATTTACTCCTTAAGAACCCCACAATAATTAACCCGTACATAACAGAATTCTCTTGGAATCCTTACATATCCATTGCCACTTCCAGCCACAAGCTGAAGCCTGACTATTCTGCTTCTTTCCCATTTGCCATCCTGAACTTGCAGGGGTGTGTTCAGAAGAAATTCTCAAGTATTAAGAGATTAAGAGCTCCACATCATGGTACTTATCTGCTCTTTATTCTGGCTTTCCTGAGGGCAATGAAGTGGCACTCACATAGAGAACATCAACACACACACTTAGGTGCCCGTTCATGCCTGTGTTCCCACACAAGGAAATTCAGATTTCAGGGTAAATGTGGGTGCTAAATCAGGTGAAATTCAATTTGTTCTGTGTATTTGCTTACACAGACTCAGATGATAAAGCTGGGGCACTGAGTGGCGAGAGGGCACTGCTGAGGTGCACAAATTTCTGTCCTGAGATCCAACTGCAATTTCACTATCAAATTAATCTCATTAAAACCCCCAGTCTTTCCATGCTTCAATCCAGCAGTGTAGAAGATCATTAATATTTAAGCATGTTGAACAGGCAATAGCAATCCAATATTCCAAACAAACCAGAGGTACACAGGACTACTCTTTCCTTGTATCACATAACAAGGCCTTTTCCCTCTAGAAGTCTAAACAGCTGCTAAAATTGCAGTAGGTTTTTCAGCAATTAAATGAGAATGCAGCACCATGCTGCAGGATCTGTGGTGTGCAGGAAAACAGGATTGGGAAGCACATCACAGGCTCTGCTAAATAACTGGAGACACTGTTTGCTTATGTCTGAGTTTGGCACTCATCTTTGAGCTAAAATATTCATAGTTCCCACTGCGGGGGAAAAGATCAGTTAGGATATTTATACGGAGGCAAACCACAAATCATGGAATCACAGAAAGAGCAGGAAGAGATCCTGAAGCCCCTCTCATTCCATCCCCTGCCATGGGTTGCTCCAAGCCCCATCCCAGCTGGCCTTGGACACTTCCAGGGATGAGACGACCAGACTGTCATTCTTAGCCGGCCTTTGACCCCTTGTCCCGGGTCGTGGGGATGTAGTAAAAC
>WBMZ01013926.1:0-21492 GCA_013400975.1 Atrichornis clamosus
ATATATATTTTTATATTTATATAATAAAAATTATATATTATCAGAAACACAAGGCAGGTCAAAGTAAGTCCCTTACATGGTTTCCCTTTAACAGCCATACAGTCTGTCTACCCTAAGGATATTGTGCAGTAATTCAATCTGCAAGAGAGCCCTGTGTTTCATGCAAATGCTGTTTGGTTTTCTAAAGCATTTGGATAACTTTCATAACGTGTAAGCATTTCAATGGAGTTTTGTAGGAAATAGCAGCCAATCTTTAAGAGGGAACAAAAAGTAGGAGGCTAGTATAGCATCTACATGAAATTGCTTATGGTTATCTTTTAATACACATTGTAATTAATGGAAGGTTTTGATTTACACTGTTAAGTGTGAAAACATCCTCAGGCAAAAATTAATCCAATGTTATGTCATGCTGTAAACTACAACTAGCTCTTTGTTTGACCCAGAAAAACCTTGCCAAGCAACAGTTTTTTCTCCTTGTTTTATTTTTGTCTTCACCCCACATCCCTGCCCCCCTCACACTTCAGATAGTCCCAGACTCCCAGAAAACTTCGCAAGTTGCAAATTGTCTCAATAGTTTTCCATCAAGCACAAATTTAAGCCTGAAGATAGATGAAGTGTCTCAGTTTTCTCTTTCTTTTCCTGGGTTTTTGGTTTGGTTTTTTTTTCTTTTTGATAAATAACAAGAGGTTTCTACTTATGATTTTCTGCCCTCAGGGCTTTATCATTAAGATTAAATAACTGTACTCTCAAGCATACCACTGAACAAACATCTTTTCAATTATGTGAGTAACAGATGCTTTAACAAAGGAACTATTGAAAATTCAGAAAGCTTCCCCCCTCCCCAAAATTTAAAAAGTATCAGATGACAGAGGAATGTAATTGTTTACCATTAAAACAGATCCCTAGCTGTCCATTCAAAACATCTGAGAACACGTACTTTTTTCAACATTTCTGGGGTTTCAGCCTCAGAGAGTTACTGGCCAGCACTAGAGTCAGCAGGAGTCCTTGGGTGCGAAGTGCTGGACCATCGGGCACTGCCTTTCAGTGCCTGCAAACACATGCTTTCTCTCCTGGTAGGGAATTATTTTCCTACCTGCATCCTTCCTTCCACCCTGGAGTTTGTCCCAGCAGAACTGGGGCATGCCGTGAGCTGCCCGGTGCTCCTGGGTGGGCTGTCACCCAAGCAGAGAGGCCCTTTCCAGGTGCCATGCACACGTGCCTTGGCGCTTGCTGGGCACTGAGGCCGTGCAGTGCCCAGAGCTCTGGAGTCCCAGCGCTCCTGGCAGCCAGGCTCAGTGCTTGGAGTCAGTCAGTGTCACGCATGGTAATCTCAGTTCTTGACATCTGGGAGTAGGGACAGGCTTGACAAAAGGGGACAAGTCCCTTTTCCTTGCTGGGAGACGAGTTGCCCCAGGAGGGTGCTGCACAGTGGAAGCTGTGACATTCTCCTTTGCAGGAGCAGCACCAGCGATGGAGAGTAAGATCTTTCCCCTCAGATTTCCCAGCACTGCTGGGAACCTCCAGTTTGTGCTTCAGGATCTTGCTAACACGACAGGGATTACCCCTAGTTTGTTGGGCTTTGTGCAGTGTAGATGTGACTCAGAGCTTCCAGGGAGGGTCGGCAGGATTTTAGAGTCCCTCCAGGAGACCTGCATCCCATAGGCAATGCAAAATGGCATCGGCAAGTTTGTCCTGACAATAGGGACCAAGTGTTGCAGGGACTCTGTGGACGTACCAAACAAAATGCATGTCAGCCTTTAGATGCAGAAATGGTGACAATGGCCAAAATAGAGTCTTGTAGTGATTTTGGTAGAGTGACCTGGGCAAGCTGCTCTCTGCCCGTCACTCTTCCTTTGAGTCTTTCCTGTGCAGTAAATCTACACCAAAGGCAAAAGAGTGGGATTGTTCATCTCCCCCTGCTGAGCCCTAGGATCAGGAGTGCCTGAGCTTGCCTTGCTGGGCTGTGCAGCTAAATCAGCAGCTGTGTTTGTAATGTCACTAATTTCCAGTTTACTTAAAACAAAGTGTCTTTGAATTCTCTTAGAGCTGCGCAGTTCCCACCTTTCAGCAGTGAGCCATTCTCATTACCCACCAGCACTCCCAGTGGGCTGTGAGGAAAGTTGTTGTTGAAAGGATGAAAGAGCCATTTCTTTAAGGAAGGAAAGTTCTTTGGAAAGAAAATTGAATTCAAACATATTTTGTCTTTGCTGATAAAATACATGCCAGTTTTGTACTTCAGACAAATGCAAATAAAGCCACTGCTATTGTGTTCTGCACAAAAGCACGTGAGGCTTGCTTTCGTAACCCCTGCATTGTACAATGCAATCCGGGGAAATCAGACTTCAGGAACACACTGCTTCATTTCCTGAATGTATTTTATATTCCCACCTTAAAGTCTGGGTTATTCCTCTCCCCTCTTTACTGAGAATGTGTCAGCGGTGCCCAGGAGAGCTGCCTCCTACTCCTGGCTATCCCCACCAACTGATTGCTGTTGAAGGTGGCTTGCTTCCCTTGCCTACACTGACAGCAGTGCTCCAAGATTTATCCTTTTGAAAAGCATCAGGGTAAAAAAGACAAGCCTTCTCTTGGGATCAGAGCTCAGACATTCCTGCTGGTCCCTTAAAACAGCTGAATGTTCTGCCACTGACTTTCCAGGGGAAAAGAACCAGGTTTGTCTCACCGAGATTAAGGGTAGGGCCCGTTTACACCCCAGGTGCTGTTGCCAGAGCTGCCCAAGCTGCCCTGGCTCAGTGACAGCTCATCCCAGCCCTGCACTCGGACTCTCTGGCTGCAGGGGCTGTGGGCAGCTCTGCCCGGCCGCTCTGAGGACGTCTTGGACCAGATGGGTGCCCTCTTGGGCTGGAAAAACTGGTTGTCTTGTGCCCCAGCTCTGGCAGTGCCTACAGAGGAAGGAGTTGGAGCCACCATGGCCTAATGTACTTAGGAGGAAAGCATTTTCCAAATTCCTGCCAGTAAAGAGAACTATTGCCTGTCCCTTTTCAGCATTTTTGAAGCTCTAACAGCTTAATGTTCTCATGATTTACATTAGCATCTAATCCTTGCATAATCTCACTAATCCCTTGGCCCCAAGATATCCATTGGCAGTGAGTTCCATGGGTTAACTGGTTGCTGTATTCTTTTGGTGGAGCAAATTTAAATCATTTTCTGTTCCTGTTGCAATTAGCTTCCTTAACCTGGACAAGCATGCAAATGGGGCAACATCTCCCCAGGAATGGTCTTTGGTATTTTCAGTCCTTCCAAGATTATTCCTGTGGCTGAGAGGCCCCATTGCATGCTATTTTGTATTGGGCTTGGAGCCCTTGAGAAAGTATGATGTCAATGGGAGACATGCTGAAATATTTTATTCTGCCAGAAAGAAAACAAAAATAAACACTGAAACAGTGATATAAAAAATATTGTAGGGGTTTTGCTGAGCTGCCTCCTTTCCTCCATCACCCTGTGTGTCCTGGGCATATGGTTCCTCCCCAGCCCCAGAGCCCCGTCATATTCATACACAGTAGGGAGAATTAAAGAGGAAACTGGCAGCCTTAACATTTAATTTCCTTCCTCTTTCTGGGCTGGTCAGATCCTTTGCATTATTGTAACTACTTTTTTTATCATGCCTATAAATAGATGTGCTCTCATGTGTCCTGTGAAGCAGAGTCGGGCCAAAAAAGTCATGCATTCTGCATAATCAATACATGTAGTGGTTACTGGCTCAGATGAGATCTTGTATTGTTAGTTCTGTAGATGGGGAAAAAAATGTTGACTAATAAAGATTAAGGGTTTTTTTTTTCTTTTTATGAAATGCTAATGATGAAGACATGTTTGATATACTGTGAAATACATTTCTCTAATGTGAAGTTTCTGCTTTTTGTTGGGAAAGAGATTCAGTCCCTGGAGGATTTTAGAATTTGTAAATATAAAATTATCTGCTTCAGTGTTTTTTAAAAAAAGGTTGGCAGAAAGCCAGATTACTTACATTACTGTAATAGATTTGCTGACCTCTGACATCTGCTGCAGAGAAGTACATTGAATTTTTCATAATATCAGATGATGCAGATCTAAAAACTCAGTACACTGCACTATTATTTAATTCAGGACTTACTAAAGGAAAATCTTTTTTTGAGTAGCAGTTTATACGTGATTAAACTTAATATTGCCGATTGTAATAAATCAGGATTAGTATAGTACTGATTTGTTAATCTAACTTGTATTGATTTTAAGTTGTCTTTATTTTTAAAAAAATAAAAAGGAAAAAGGAAAAAGACTGGCTTTTCACAGTGACTGAATTTAATAAGAAGCCCTGTGATAGCAAAGACTCCCCTACTGTTTCTGCTCTTGGCTGGAAAATGTTATTCTTGTATTATTCCAGGAAAAAAAAAAAAAACCTCATGCTGCTAAAAATCTGCTGCCTGTGGAAAGATTTTTTTAATACACTAGTGCTTACATATTCTATTTATGTTAATTGACTTATAAATAATACATTTTATTAATCTTAATATTGAAATCTTGATCATGATAAAGACCCTTTTATTTGGTCTTCTCACAGTCTTTACAAGTAAATATTCTTTGGACCACAAAATATTCCCCCTCTTTTCCTTTTTTATGAATACTTTGATACTTCTCCCCCATCAGGAAATACAGCCACAATTCAAAGCGACTGAAAACATGGTTGTTGTTTCCAGCATGCGATACATTCGAGGTATCTGGATCCAGTTTTTTGGACGTTGTCTGTACCTCTCCTTGCGCAAAGATTGATTAAATCTTACCTGCACTGCAAATATTTGACCAAAAAAAAAAATCTCGTGCTGGTTTCAGACATGTCACATTCTGCTAAACTATTTGGCTAACAGCAGATCACATTCTTCCGGTGTTGGGCAATATTGACCTTAAATTGGCTAAGGCGGCTGCTTTCATGGCATGTGAGCCGGCTGCTTACATGTTCCGAGAGCTGTATTAGCTTTATTACTCCTGCACTATAAAAACTTCTAATAATCAAATGATAAGATCATATCCTGTGGGTAATTGTGTTGTACCATGACAGGATAACTGAAAAAACATTCAGTGAAAATTGCAACCAACGGAAATCTCTACATGAAGCGGCAGTTGCTGGTGTTGCTCAGCTCGGTGCTGCTCCCCGGGGTCTCGCCGGTGTTCCTGCCCGGCTCCTCGCCAGCCGCCCCCAAAAGCCACCTTGGCTGGCTCTCCTTTGAAACGAGGAGGGGAAAATCCTAGAACAAGCCATCCTTGTGTTTTGACTCAGTTTTACCTTAGTCATGCCGCCTCCCCGATACACGAAACATTTAATTCCAGATTTCCTGCCGCTGGCTCCAGGCCGCTGACCGGCTATGTGAAATGTATTTTTACTGCTGTCGGCCTGCCAACTGCTGAGCTCAGTGAAAAATAACTAAAATGAAAACCTTGTACTCCCACATGAACCCTTAAGATCAGAAAAGGAAATTTAAGCTACGGTTACTAATTAGCACCCAAGCTAATGAGTTCTGGTGAGGTGCAGAAGCAGGAGGAGGAGGAGTTTGAGTCCCGCGTTACCGTACAAGGCTCGGCAGAGAGCACGCGAGCGGTGATTAATCGTGTCGGCCCAGGCCTTGCTCCCGGCCCGGCCGTAGCCACCGGGTTAATCACTCGCCATCTTCCAGGGAAAGGCTTGTTCATGGGGCTGGGAGCATCTCTGTCTCCCATGAGGCACCGGACAGCCTCTGAAACCTTTACGGGTGGAATATGTAGATTTTTAATGGGTGACGCGTTCCCATGGAAACAAAACAAAGTCAAACACTCCTCTCGCAGTGCTAACAATTATTGTAATAAAATGTGTTTTTATTAAAAGCGATTTTAAATATTTAACACATGGCAGAGTGGCCTCGACGCTGCCCTATGTGAAACCCAACCCTGCCTCTAGTGAAGTCCAAAGTGCTTTGTTCAGCGCAGGGAGGAATTCAGTGTTTTCACCAATATTTGTGCTTTGCGAATGAAATGTAGGAGCCTCAAGTATGAACAAGATTATTTTTTTCTTCTTCTGCTTAGTTATGCTTTTTATTATATAAACATTAACTGTAATATTACAGTGGGAAGCAGGTATTTGGCAACTACGTATTATTTTGCTAAGTTTGCATAGAGGGAGCAGTTTCCAGTTTTAGCAGCTGTAACATGTTTAAACTCAGTTTGTAATGGGATCTGAAGATGAATATTCCCTGTGGGCTCTGCTTAGCTTCATTACTGGAGCCCTGCCAAATTCAGGGCTAGAAAGTATTATTCACGCCTCTTTGCACATACCATGTCAGAGCATGCTCAGTTAATGAATTTTGTTTCTAATACAGCATAAATTAGGTTTATATTTTAACATAATTTATGTTGTATTTTATTAAAATGTAAAATATTATGATCACGAGCAATCTAATTTCTGCTCTCTTAAGCCCAAACTGTGTTTGAACATCTAAGTATGTAAATCAAAATTGCATGCTTAGAAGCTGATTCTAGGATAACAAACGAATATCTGAACCAAAGAGGTTTCTGCCTTGGAGTCTTAGATTAAAGATAATTAAGGATTCCTGGTATTTGAGCAGATTTATGTTGTTTATAAGCAAAGTACATTTTCTTCATAGAGTCAACTTTTTTTTTTCTAACAAATTATGTTTGCTGTATTAAAGTTCATATTTTTAAAGTCTGAGTCTTGTATTAATCCCACAGTGAGTCATTAATCATACCAAAATGCATTATAAAAACTTTAATCACTGAAGTTGAAACTGAGATTGTGATGCCATCCATCCCTTTTAATTATATCAGTTATTTTTCCTTTCAGATCAAGAATTGCAAAGGGAAAACAGAGAGATTAAAACTTGGTGTGTTTGATGCTTTCAGGGGAGGATATTTTTTGTTTGTGTTTCTTCCTTGTTTTTTTAAAGTGATTTTGTGCACTTCGTGGCAGACAGTTCCACAGTGAAGAATTCCTTCATTTTAACTCTTTGACTCTCCCCTTCTTCCTTGAGAAAGGTTCCCTGGCAAAGGCAGGGAGCGTGGTGATTGGCACTGCGTGGGTGCCTTGCACGGGTGGCACTGGGCTGGTGCTGCTGACGGCGTGGCGGGTGCTGTGCCCACTCCTGTAGAGTCCTGCAGCTCTGCCATGCTCCTGGCACTGGCCCTTGCACTCAAGGGAACCACCAGCCTGGAAATCGTGTAGCTGTTATCAAGTTGGCTGTGGCTTTGTAGGTGTTTTCCTGGAATTGCTGCTAAAAGTCAGGGAGGGAAAATAAAAATAAATAGTGGAATTTTTTTTTTTTTTAAATTTTTTAATCAGTCTAAAGTATAATGGCTCATATCCTCATCTGGTACAAATTGGTGTAGCCACACAAACCACTGTGGAGTTACTGACAACTGATCCACTCCAACTCCACTGAATTTATGCCACATGATAATCTTGCCAAATAAATTGATTTCTTATACTTAGATTTCTAGATGTAGAGTTTAAACTGTTGCTTTTATGGCATGGAAGAAAATGGATTTATTAAGTAAACTGCTCATAATAGATACCTTTTTTTTCTTTGCTAGAATGACAAAACCTGATCAATTATTTGTTCCTTAATCCCCTAGATTAATCCTGCCATATGAAAGATTTATTAAAGGAGAGGAAGATAAGCCACTGCCTCCAGTGAAACCTCGAAAACAGGATAACAGTTCCCAAGAGGGTGAAGTGAAAACAAAAGTGTCTGGAACAAAACGCATCAAAAATGAAAACCAAAAGAGCAAGAAGGAAAAAGATAATTCACAGAAACCCCAAGATGCATCTGAGGTTGGTTGCTTCCCTGCTTTTCAGTTTTTCAATTAAAAATGCACAGCTTTAATCACATGAAATCCAGTGATAAAATACATAATTTAAACTGGAGAATTCCAACCAGTTGGCCTTTTAGTTTGCTCGGCAATGGAAGTTCAGCTGTTGTGGCACTGCCTGTGCTGGGATTTTGCTGGCCGACGAATGGCAGCCAGTTAGCTCCATACTGCACAGCGGGGATGGCAGAAGACCAAGTGCTGGATCTAACTAGTACCAGTTCTGCTCATTGTATTATACAGTGGTCACCACTCAGAGATCAGCAGCTGCCAAAGGGAAACCACACAACTACCACAGTTATTTCCTAATCTAAGTATAGGGTGCGGGAACCTCTAATACTGGTGATAATACTGTGGTAACTGTTGGACACAGCTGATTTTTATGATGGTAACCTCTGGATCAGCCCTTCTGTGCTCACAGATGTATGCACAACTGTCAGAAAACATATTACTCCCCAGGATATTTATTATGTTATACTGAATTTCTTTTTGAATTAAAAAGTCATACTTTGAGGGAACCACCTTCCAAGCCCTAACCGAGACCAACTCTTGCTCCCATGCTGCAGATGACTTTCAGCTGAGGTTCCTATTCAGCCATAATAGGTTCCTGTTATGTCACCTGCTTCACATGGGCATGCCCCAGTTTCCACATAGAGCCCCATTACTTGCAGACATAGGACAACCCTCATGGAATAGATTTTACGTTCATGGCACAGGGTAAGGTAGGTGGTAGAATTCCTATTTGTCTGCAAATAAGGGCAAATTTCAAGTGTTGTTAAGAGATGTAAAATGAATGGGGTTTTTGCTCCAGTACTTCAGCACGTTCCTTTGCACATCCTGCCCACTCTCTCCTGTGCCCCACTTGCACCCCGTGTGAAGGAGGTGGTGAAGCTCCTCACACACAACGCCTGCAAAACATGTTGCTTTTCCTGTCTCAGTCTGCCAGATCACAGCAGCCTTCAAGGCGTTGCAGTGAAAGTAAGTATTTAAAGAATGTCGAAGCACATGACGTGCCCAGCAGACTATGGCTGCTCCTTTGACTTCATTGCGTCTGGCAGGTACAGAAGTCCTGTTTCTAGACTTGTTTGGAAATTTTATTGAGTCAGCTATCAACAATCCTCCTCCTCATTGTTTTAAAAAAATAATGCAGGACCAGTAAACACAGATGCCTCTGAGACTTCATGTACCCAGTTTTGAGCACAGAAAATTTTGGTTTCCATGTTCCACTACATCTCTAAGTCGTGCTTACGAGGACAATTTAATCTCCCATCCAGAGCAGAATTTGTGGTGTAAATGACTTTGATCAACAGTACCACTAATATCTAATGTGAGAGCACTCCACAGAGAGACTTTTTTGTCCTCTTGCATTGTCATTTTAAAGTAAGGAGTCCTGTGGGGATAAAATAAAAAAAACACATCAAGAGAAGAGTGTGCACAAACCTGCTACAGTCACTGGAAGGTTGCAAGACAAATTGCCCAAAGCAAAGAGAAGTGAAGTGAAGGCTTGTGCTCCCTTCCCTTGTCATTCCTTCATGCCCGGTTATTTATTGAGGAGTCTTGGATCAGCAAGATACATGGCACACTATCTGTACTGCTGCTGCTAAGCCCAACATAACAAGTCAGCAACAGAGCAACAACCTTAACTTTGAATTTCCTTGCTTTTGTTGTTCCCTATCTCAAACTTCCTGCTGTTTAAACTGAAGTTATTTTTGTGTGGTTTGCAGGAAGAGTTCCTAAGCTGCATGTATCGGAAATGTAGGGAGCCTAGACGAGACAATAAAAATGTACAATTACAACAGTTTCCTATTGTAAAATGGTACCTTTTATAGCAAAATTAATGTCTCCTCCCTGACTGGGGTGGAAGACATGTCCTGCTCCTATTTGATCAGGGTGGGTCATTAAGGACCTCAGCCTCTATGTCAGTCCCCATAGGGGTCGGTGGTCACACGAAGCCTGAGCACTGAAGGGGCCGCAGGGTGGATGCTTCACCCCCAGGTGGGTGTAGGGCTCCAGAGCTCACCTGTGCTCTGCGTATGGAGGGCTCTGTGCCCAGGATGTGCCACTTACTGGGGCTAGCAGGCAGGAAACGTTCAGCTCTTTGCGTGGAGCAAAATCCAGGTCTGCTGGAGCCAGGCAGAAGGTTGCATACCTCTCTCACCACAGCCATCCCCTGGCAGTGGAGCCCCATTCCTGAGCCCTCATCCAGGCACAGTAGTGATGGGATATTGTTCAGGGGAAAGCCCTATAGCCACCATGTAAATGTGTAGGCATGTCCCCAATGAAGCCACTGCTTAAGCCATTTCTGCATGTGGCCTGGAAGCTGGCTGTCACTGTGAGATGGAACAGCATAATCCAGTTACAAATGTGTGGTCCTCTCAATTTCATGTTCAACTCATGCACCAGTAGAAGTATGCAGGGAGAGAATATAACTTTAATTTATTAGGACTGCATTTGCCTTTGTGTTCTTCGCTGTTTTCCTGCCATCACAATGACATTGTCAGTGTAACAAGACACCAGACAAAATGCTATTAGCCTTAGACTGCACATTTCCTCACAATAGCTGAAACTTCAATCAAAGTGTTGCTTAACAGAAACAAAGAGCAGAATGTACAGTTATTAAATATGATTCTCTTTTTTTTCTCCTCCTTGCTTTGCTCATCTGTCTGGTATTTGCCTGTAATTTTATAAGCTCAAGAGACTAGCGATGGTACTTTGTAAAGGACCTAATGATGGTGTTTGGCTGCAAAAGACAGCTATGAGTTTAAAAAGAAGAAGTTAGGATAACTAACAGACACTGTAACTAATAGGCCAACCAAACAGACAGGAATATTTAAAAGCAGCTGTGAGGAAATAAATCTCTGAGAGGGTTGGATTCGTTAGGACCGTCTCCGATTCCCCGCTCCTGTGACAAACCATAAAGCAGCATTTAGATGATAACTTTCTCGATATGTCTTATCTTTACAATGAAGGAAGAAAGAAAACAATAATAATAAAGGAGTCGCACAATGCTGCTGTTTTATGACTGTCTTCTACCACGACATGTCAGAGGAGAGTGACAGCAGTTTTGAAAAGGGCTGTCAGTCAGCTGGATCGCAGATGGGACGCTCTGGTGACCTCTGCGGGTCACAGTTCAGCCGCTACATAATGGGATGAATAGTGTGAATTGTGCACACAAGCTGTATTAATGGGGGAGCAGAACGAGCTGCGGTCCCATTGACGAGAACATATAAAAGCCATGTTTGTAATAGCGGGCACACACACTTACTGAATGTTGACAACTTCATTTTAATCCGTTAATAAAAAAATGTGTGTCCTAGTTAAGCTGTGGCAGTGATTTGCTGCCTACAATAGGGATTTCTAGTATGCCATTTCTATCATTGTCACACTTTAATGTAGAAACTGGGTGTGAATGATCTTCTCCGTGATCACTGAATTTTAAGATAGCTCTTCTGGAGAGACTTTAGGTAAGAAAAAGCATAGGAACAGTGTGTTTTTCTTAGGTGGTTGGCTAGCAGGAGAAATTTCTATAGCCTTATCATTTGTGTTATGAAATCTGTCTCCTGCATTTGTCTAATTAATTTTAAAAGAGTATAACCTCAGCATTTAGCTATCTGATCAAGCTACCAGTGCCTCTCATCAGGTTACAAACACCTGCTGTTTTGAAATGCTTTGTTGTGACCCTGGCAGGGATGGTGTATTTCTTAGTATTTCCAGGAGATACTTCTCTTTGTTTGAGTCCAGTACCTGATGTTAGAGCCTTCATGTGGCAAGGTGGTTGGCAAGTCCTTCTCTGAAAGTAGCCAACAGTGTACTGTGTATAACCTTACAAACCTGCTGCTGAAACACACTGCATTCTTATTCATGTCTGTTGAATTGTTTTATTAGGTTTCATCAGAACAAGAAAAGGATCAAGAATCAGCAGACCAGAAAAACTTCCCTGAACACCCTATGGTGGGAGAGATGAAACAATCCGTGCAAGGCCCTCCATCTCTTTTACCAGAGACGGCTCGGACACTGCCTCTGGAAAAGACAGACCTGACAGAAAACAGCACCAACAGTGAGAAAGCCAAGGAGGAGGTTCAGCACTCATCCTCCTTCTCAAGTATATCTGTGCCCCCAGAAGAAGACACTGTGCTGGATGCCACTGTCACAAAACGATTACACCCCCCAGCAGACACCCTGGAAGACACAAAGCCTGAACAAAGACTACACAAAGCTTTTACTGACAGCCTGGAAAGTGAACCTCCAGAAATGCCCTTCACCACTTTCCCAGTCCATCTGCCCACTCAGAGCGACATGGAAGATGAGAAACTGCCAGAGATGGCCGATTACATTGCAAACTGCACGGTGAAAGTGGACCAGCTGGGAAACGAAGATATCCACAATGCACTAAAGCAAACGCCCAAAGTACTGGTGGTGCAGAACTTCGATATGTTCAAGGAAAAGGAGCTGCCCGGGTCCATGAACGATGACTCCACTTTCAGTTACACACCACTGCTGTACTCAAAGGGTAATCCAGGCATCATGTCACCCCTGGCAAAGAAGAAGCTGCTGTCACAGGTCAGCGGGGCAGCGCTCTCCTGTAACTATCCTTATGGTTCTCCTCCACCTTTGATCAGCAAAAAGAAACTGAACAGCAGAGATGAACTGTCCTCAGGCATACCGCAAGGTCCCCATGCCCCTAATTCTGATCCTGTAGCAATTAATAGGCCCTCAGTCATACAACATGTACAGAGTTTTAAAACCAAGGAAGAAAGGAAGTCAATTAATGACATTTTTAAACATGACATGCTAAGTAAACCGGATCCTCAGCGCTGTGATTTTTCAAAACATCACCTCAGTTCTCTTGCCGAGTCATACCTACCAAAGTCAGATATCCAGGACTGCAAAGATAAAATGAGTGAGAAAAGGGCACTGCAGCACTCCCATGTGCCCACTTTCTTGGCAGATTTTTATTCATCACCTCATCTGCACAGCCTTTATAGGCACACAGAACACCACCTTAATAATGAACAGACATCAAAGTACCTCCCCCGGGACATGTTCAGAGAGTCTGAAAATATTTCTACTTTTACTCAACACAAACACCAAGAAAAACTAAATTTAAATTACCGCCCATCTTTGCATCAGCAAGAGAAAAAGGCAACAGTGGAGGCTTCTTCAGATGATCAGCCAACAGATTTGAGTCTTCCAAAGAGCATACACAAACAGACTGCAAAGGCTCCGGGCTCCAGCCTCCCTCATTCATCCATGGCCCAGCAAGAATGCAAAGGTATCTCCCCGTACCAGGCTGCAAGCAGCCAGGCAGTGAGCCTAGACTGTAACCCCAAAGCTTGCCGTGTGTCCCCCATGGCCATGACAGCCCCGAAAAAACACAGCGAGTTGCTCCATAGGTCTGGGAAGCAGCAGGCTCAGAGGCTGGAGAACTTGAGGAAGATGGAAGGCATGGTGCATCCTATCATCAGTCGCAGAACAAGCCCTCAAAATGTGGGGGCTGCCCGGCCTCTGAAACGGAGCCTGGAGGATTTGGACAAAGTCATCTCTGAAAAAAAAATCCGAGCTGTCTCTCCTATACACTTACCAAAGGAGACCCCAGCGAAAGACAAGGTTCCCGACCCCGAGGGGGAAGGCAGCAAGCCGGTGCATGGCCTCCATTCTGGCAACATGCTGGAAAGCCACAAATTTCCCCTCTCAGCCCCCATCTTCCCAGGCTTGTATCCGGGAAGCCTGTGCACAGGGCTGAACAATCGCCTCCCGCCTGGGTATTCTCATCCCCTGCAGTACTTGAAAAACCAGACCGTGCTATCCCCACTAATGCAGCCTTTGGCTCTTCACTCCTTCATGGTGCAGAGACAATTCCTCACATCCCCTGCAAATTCCCAGCAACTGTACAGACACTTAGCTGCAGCAACACCTGTAGGAAGTTCCTATGGTGACCTTTTGCATAACAGCATTTATCCTTTAGCTGCTATAAACCCTCAAGCTGCGTTCCCACCTTCCCAGCTATCCTCTGTACATCCCAGCACAAAACTGTAAACCCCCTCGCTCACCAAAAAAGGTCTGAGGAGAAAAGTTCAGTTAGCGACATTCCTTCCCCTGTGACAATGTCTCGCGGATTTAGCAATGTATTTTTGTCAACCAGGATGCAGTTGTATCCCACCTAGAGGAGCGCTTCAGAGTTTGATGGAGACGTGACTGCTTCTTTAATTCTGGCTCCCACATCAGCCCCCTCACCCCTTATCCCTACCCTCACAAAAAAGAAAACCAAACCAAAAAAAAAAGAAAACCAAACCAAAAAAAAAAGAAAACCAAACCAAAAAAAAAAGAAAACCAAACCAAAAAAAAAAAAAAAAAGAAAAGAAACAAAAACACAGGAAAAAAGAAAAAATCATTGGATTTTGCATATATGTTTTCTGAAAGGACTTGAACATGGTAAGAGCAGATGTTCAAAGGGAGCCGTGAAAACGCAGGCCTAGTCCTGAGCTCACTGAAATCCCGGTGAGGGCTGCATTTGCCTTTCACTGAGCCAAGGACCAGAGGCCATGCATTGTTGCAAATGAGTCAAGGACTCAAGATGAACCTGTAAAGGAGAAGTGGGCCGAGAATCTGTACAATCAGTGGATGTGCTTTTTTGGGTAACTTTTCCTGACTTTTAAAGATTCAATCAATGCAATGTATAGTAAAACGGCAATAGATTTTTTCATTTTAACACTATTAGAACAGAAGGGTAAACACTGTTTAATTTGACTGTACATATCCACTTCGTAAACTACCAGTGTCACATTTGGTCACAATAATTTATATAGTTTCGTTTGTCCAGTATATTCTGTGCTCTTTATGTTTGGGGGATTTTTTTGTTTTTGTTTTGGGTTCTTTTTTTTTTTAAATTAAACAGTATCATTTTATCTGCAACTTTTTTAAAGGCTGTGGCTGTCCTAATTTTTTTTTATTATGTGTTTGTAAGTTTTCCAGTTTCTTTATACTTTTGAGCAGCGTTCTTGTTTCGTTTTTGTGGTAACGTTTACTGTTTACAAACTGAAGCAACTGGTTCAGATTAATCTTAATGGTTATAAACATACTGTAGGTGATGTTATGGTGCAAGGATGCGAACAAGGTTCCTTTCCCCACGGCCCACCCCGGTGAGGTGTTGAGCACCTCTCGCCCTCCTCCTGTTGTTACGATGGCTCCTACGCCACTTCTCCCCTCCCACCGAGCTTTGCTTTCCTGTATCGTGGTCTGTGAATTTGTCGAGCGTTGTACTTAACCTTACCTAGGCTGTGAAACCCTCCTGCCTACCAGAGAAACGGTCTAGAAAACAAAACCTCCCTGGCACAAGCTGCTGGATGACAAAGGAGTGCAGAAAACAGATTGTGGTTTGCGAGAATGTTGAGAATTTCAGAAATTGTGAGAGGAGCCAGTGTGGATTTGAATCAGAGGCTTACAGGTTTGGTTCCTGTGCCTCACAGTGGGTAGGGGGTTCCATGCAGTGGTCGGAATGGTCCTTCCACACTCCCATGGGGATCTTGGCCTCTCCCTGGGCATCCTTTCACAGGGGGAGAGCCCAGGCATGGAGGGACTGGGTTTTCCTCACGAAAGAGCTTCCCTGTGGATGTATATTCACTTTGCAGGACGTCACCACCACGCAGCTGAGCACAGACATTGATAAAGCGAAGTGTGACTTGGAGGCTTTATACAATGTGAAAATTGGTTATGGTTCAGACCATCTCAGTTACTGTTCAAAGACAACGTACTTGATACAAAAAGAAAAAACGGAAACTACTAAGAAACACTTTGCATGCTAGGCATGTCATTAAATTTTCCCGTGATATGAAGCCAAATACAATATATAATGTATCATACTTAATATCCAAAGGTGGAAACCAGAATAATATACTCGTCTACTGTTAAAGATCCAGCTTCTTCAATTAAATACTTTATATTCCTGTGGTAAAACTATATTTAATTGATCGATAAACAGACTAGTAGAACTTAGAACATGGATGTGCCAGTGCAGAGTATCCTGCTGCTCCACAAGTCATACAGGAAAAAGAACCGCAGGCTCATCCAGGCAGAGGCCGCAGTGTGGAGGACATCTCTAGTAAAGTTGCACTAGATCTGAATCACGTAAGAATCAGGGGTTTGGGGATGGGGGGAGGAGGGTGGGGGGAAAAGGGGGAGAGAATATAAAAATCTACAGCAAATGCAAACAGTAGCTTGTCATGTTTTTGGCAAAGCAAATGCTTCTCCTTGTTTCAGTTAAGTTGTGTGTCCTGGAGTTGTGCATTTGTTTACGCGAAGTGTCCAATGTCCCTTTTGGTTATGTCCTGTTGGAGTTTGCTGGTAGGCTTTTTGGAGCCATGCTGAGGCAGCGCAGGGCTGGGGAACAGGGAGAGGGGAGGAAGGCCCCTTGCTTGCCCCACAAGGAGACTGTCCACTGCTGGCTGGGGAAGTTCATAATGTACTGGGCAAAATGTCAGGGTGGAGGAAAAGAAATGGTGGCATAAACCCCCAACAGAAGCGGTGCATTATTTGTTAAAGAACTCTCTTAACAGAAATCTTGGAAATCTTTCAACAGACTATTGAATTCTTCATTGGCTGAAAAGTCTTTTTTTTTCTTAATGTCTTAAATGGGGCTTTGTTTGCATTGTTTGAGTTCAAGGGGCCTTATTACTGAATGAAATTGCACAAGCCTTTCTTTGTGCAATCAGACCATTGTTATTGGTAGGTTTGTAAAGGAAACTGCGGAATCTAATTGGCAATAGAGTCATAAATCTATTTACTAGGAGCCAGTTCCAAGAAATGTTGCAATTCAAACGCACTATGTCCAGGATGCATTAGGGATGCTAAAGGATGTGAGATCCAAAAGAAAAGGCCCAGCAGCAGACGGTTTGTGTGTAGCTCCTGGCCACATTGAGCCAGGCTTCAGGAAGCGCATGGGAAGTAGGGCCTGATTCCCAGTGCGATCCGTCCCCCTGGCCAGGCAGGGCGGGAGTAGGCCGGCGGTTTGCGGCAGCTCTGTCGTGGCTCTGAGCTGGCCTGGTGCGAGGAGCTTGCCCAGTGGGTCAGTGCCTGGGAAGTAGTTTGTCCCAGCAGCAGAGAAGTCAGCTTGGCAGCTGCTGGAGCTCAAGCAGGAGGCAAGAACTGTGCTGCCTCTGCCAGCACCTCTGCCCCGTTTGGGGGAATGTGGGGCTGCCTCCTCCAGAGACCACCGTGGGGGTCCCTCGCCCCCACAGCCTGCTCACTTCCTTTGCAACAGTCAGTGAGGTCACGTCTGATCCAGTTTTGCAATTGTGGTGATTTTGATGAGCAGTGGGACTTCCTGCACTGGTGTGAGGCAGGCGGCATTGGCAGCGCTGCCATGGGCGCTGTTTGCTGTACGTGTGGTTGATATTTCGCTCGTTCTCTTCCTCCTCCTCCTCCCCTCTCCCCCCAGCCCCGCAGTTTTAAATATGTTCTAATAATGGCAGCATAATCTACTAGCTGTTTATACTTTTTTAACTTTCTTTTGTTGTAAATATTGTATACTTTTTGTGATTCAAGTTATGTAGCCTATATGCTCTGTAAGGTGATGATTTGTATATATAAAAATGGCCCAGTAATATTATATAGTTTCCCATTTAAAAGGTTATTGAGTAACCTTTGCATTAGTTTAAACACTACCAGAAATAAAGCTGAGCCAACTATAAACACTCAATTTTTGTATGTTTTCCAAATTGTACTTATTAATGCTTTTGATACTGTATTATGTGCCAATAGTTTCCCAATCACATAGCAGGCAAAAGATATTTTGTACTTTTTGATCCACTGTAATATTTAATAAAAAATGTTACTATCTGTTCCCTTTTGTGTTTGATTAATAATTCTGTAAACAGCCCTTATCGCAATGGATTACATATTATCCCATCCGACCTTTCAGCCCTCTTATATTGGCTTTTCTAGAGAAAGTATCTCCTCCTGCAAATGATTAGATTAAAGAAATGGAAGTTTGCAATTTCCTAAAGGAGGAAGAGACAAGATCTTCAGTCAATGCCCCTCTATTTTTGCAGTGTGCTTGCATTAAAGTGTGGCTATGATCAGGCTGACTGTAGGAGTAGCTCTTGAGAGGGTAACTTCCATGCTTAGCCAGTGGCTCCAATACCAAGTTTGTTCCATTTGCATCTCAGAGTGGGATTTTTTCTACCAGTACTGTGGGCTTGAGCTGGAATCTGAAAATCGCCTCCTCTTCTTCCCAGCTGGAACTTGGGTAAGGTTCCAGAGTCTTGGAGTCAGATGCTAAGTAGTAATTTTGCTGATGATGCTAAACTACCACCAGGTAAACTTAATTTTTACTGTGTTCCTTGGTGGGTCTAAAAAGCTCCCATTAACCTGGGGGCCCTCTGAGAACCCATTAGCTCAGCAAATGCTGTTACGCTCCTGGTCTCCTAAGTGGGAAAATCATTTGGGTGCATGTAGGTCAGGCCTGGGTACTGCCCTCACCCAGCACAGCTCAGCAGCAGACAGGTATGCCCAGTAGCCACCCCGTAATTCCATACCATTTCTTAACTCCGTGGGGCAGATGTACTGCAGAGAAGCCTCCTTCCCCTATCCCTGGGGGTCCAGGAGCTGAGGCTGCCGGTGGTCCTGGAGGCATCTGCTGCTTCGTGCTTTCTCCCTGCGCTGGGTGCATGACTGAGGCCGTTTGCAGAGCCCACATTCACCAGCACCCAAAGAATTCTTTCCTGCTCAGCACCTCCAAGGGCAGCGCAAGCCACAGGGCAAGGCTGGGGTGCAGTTATGGTGTGCATTGCTGGGGCCACATATCCCTTAGTTTGTGAGGAAGCGTGGGAGCATGGTGCACCACGGGGAAGCCGCTCTTCTGACCGTGCCATGGCCGGGCGAGCACAGACCAGGTTGACAGCACTGCTGCATGAGACTTCCAGATACATGCTGCAGTCTCAAAAATAAGCATTTCCTCCCTGTGCTGGGAAATAGGGGGAAATACTAGCTTGAGGATGAAAGCCAGCCATTGGGCATGTGTGAAGGATGCAGTTCTGTTGAATCATGGAATCATAGAATATGCTGAGTTGGAAAGGACCCATCAAGGTCATCGAGCCCAACTCATGGCCCTGTGCAGGACATGCCAAGATACACACCGTGTGCCCAAGAGTGTTGTCCGCACTTGAACTCAGGCAGACATGGTGCTATGATCACTTCCCATGTGTGAAGCTGTGGGAGAAGATAGGACCTTCTAGCAAACCTTTTCCCCCATCCACTTCTGTCTTTGCTAAGCTGAGGTATTTTCTTTTTATGTTGAAAATGCAGCCAACCAGTGAATACCTGAAGGAGGTAGGGGAAATGCAGACACGTGGATGCTGGCCTTTGCAGGAGATGCAGAGATGGCCAAGGCAACCTGGTTTGCAGCACCATGCTTGCTCCCTTGCTTTTTTTAGCCCTTCCTAGTCTGGATCAACATAAACCAACACTGCATATTACTGCTGTGCTGGGGGTGCCTTTTGGCCTGCCCTACCCACACCACAGAGTGTGGCCAGGAAGAAGACCCCAGGAGCAGCACCCTGAAGCTTTTCATACCCAGACATGCCTGGCCTATCAGTGGCACTGAGGCACCCCCTCAGGGCTCAGCGCACCCTGCCGTGAGCTGGTGGGATCTGCAGGAGGGCAGAGCTACACCCAGGAAAAGTTTGTCTCCGTATCAGGGATTCTAACACTGCTGAGAGTGAAATGTTGAGTGGTCTGAGGGCAAGGGATGCTGTACCGCTGGCTTGCTGCGGACAAGGAGTTTGTCACCTTGTCACACGAGTTTTTCAATTCAGCTGCCAGCAGCAGGGAATAGTTGTAGGGGTCTGAAGCAAAGCAGAGATGCACAATCTGGTGTTGCTAGCTGAGGGCTCTTGGTTCCGTTCCTTGCTGCCTCACCTTTCCACAATTACAGGGCAGTGCCCTGTGCCAGGATCCTTTCAGGAGGAACGAGATCATTTGATTCTGGTTTCCTGATTTCTGGGCTGTGGCACAGGCTCCTTGACCTCACAGGACTTTCAGAAGCCTTGCACCAGCAGGTGGAGAATGGAGGGCTGAAATCAGATGGAGGTCCTGGGAAAGGATCCACCTGCCCTGGATGGATCTCAGGGTGAGGATGGGAGTTGGCGCAACAGCAGCTGCATTGCCTGGCAGCCTTTTGGGGCCAATGATAACCTCATGTGATGCCAGCCTTTTGGGAACAGGTCCCTTCCTCTCCCTCTCTGCCTCACTAGAGGTATGTCTGCTCAAGAATGTTGCAGGAACATTTTTTAGGAAAGTTTCTGCTGCTGGGAGGAGCTGATCATGCACAGACATCACTGCTAATCCTCACTGGCACCATAATTGCTCTCGGAAATGCAGTGCTCACCCACAGGCTTTCCAGGAATATCAGACACCTTTTGCTCTTCCCAAAGCAAAAACAATAGAGCCTGTATGTTTGCCCTCCCCAGTTCAGGCACACTAGTAACTGAGGTGCTATGGGTATGTATCGCCACCCCAGCTGAAGAGAAACATGGGAGGGTTGGATGGCCTTGAGGAAAGCAAAAGGAGTGACCTCCAAAGCATTCCCAGTTTCCCTGGACCTGTGACTGTCAACAGTTTGCATTCCTGCAGGAGAAAGCTGTGGCTGTGGCTGGGCAGTGTCCCCTCCTGCCCCCTGAGCTGGCGGTGCGTGTCCAGCAAGCAGGCAGGGATACAGCTTAATCTGTGCTTTCATTTAGCTTTTCAATTTGTCCTTTATGGGATTAAAAAAGAGTGTTCGTGATGTCAGATACTCCATCTAGTGCTCACCTGGGGAACGAGCCCCCCAGGTCACAGGCCAAGCCTGGGGCCGGAAGTGCCCTGTCCTGGGGGGACCTTCCACAAGGGCCAGCAGGCTGGGGATAAACAATATGCCCCAAACTGGGTTAGACAAATTCATGAAGATTTTTTTGGCTGCTGAAAAAGCTGTGATTTGGGTACAAGTGCCGCATTCAGGAGACCCACAGGGCCTAAGTGGTGGCATCTGTGAAGACCTCATGCTCACCAGGGTCGGCCAGCACGTGTGCGCTGTCCTTGGGTGCTGCACCTTGACATGGGCACAAAAATCATGGTGGCTCCCTCCTCCTCCTCCTCCTGCTGCTGCTCCTGAGGGCACAGCGGCTTGATAGCTGCTTGGTTTTAGTGATGAGCATAAAAACATTAAACAAATTGTCTTGGGTGTGGGGGCTGCTCTCTTGGAAAAGGAGATGGCTGAGGACACCCAGTGTACGGGGGACTATTTTAATGAAGAAAGGGGGAAAACCCACAGGACTTGCAAATGCTACTGGGTTTGCTCTGCAATTTAATCAGGAAAGGGAAAAACCTCCCCCCCACTCATACACTGAGGCAGTCCCATCCCCTCCTCTGCTGCATGCCCTGCCACAAAGCACCTGAGGCAATGCCACGAGGGGCTGCCGTACCCTGAAGAGCTGCCATGCTGTGAGGGGCTGCCATGCCATGAGGTGATTCCGTGAGGGGGCTGCCGTGCCATGAGGGGCTGCCATGCCGTGAGGTGATCCTGTGGGGACCTGCTATGCTGTGCGGGGATCCTGCGAGGGTCTGCCATGCCATGAGGTGATTCCGTGAGGGGCTGCCATGCCATGAGGGGCTGCCATG
>WBMZ01013926.1:21917-71908 GCA_013400975.1 Atrichornis clamosus
GGGCTGCCATGCCATGAGGGGCTGCCATGCCATGAGGTGACCCTGTGAGGGCCTGCTATGCTGTGCAGGGATCCTGCGAGGGGCTGCCATGCTATGAGGTGATCCCATGAAGGGCTGCCATGCCGTGAGGTGATCCCATGAGGGGCTGTAATTCCGTGAGGTGATTCTGTGAGGGGCTGCTATGCTATGAGGGGCTGCCATGCTGTGAGGTGATCCCATGAAGGGTTGCCATGCTGTGAGGTGATCCCTTGAGGAGCAGCTATGCCATGAGGGGCTGCCATGCTGTGAGGCGGTGCCATGAGGTGCAGCCATGCCATGAGGGGCTGCCATGCTGTGAGGCGGTGCCATGAGGTGCAGCCATGCCATGAGGGGCTGCCATGCTGTGAGGTGATCCCATGAGGGGCTGTCATGCCGTACAGGGCTGCCATGCTGTGAGGGGGTCCTGTGAGAGGCAGCCATGCCATGAGGGGATGCCATGAGGGGCTGTCATGCCATGAGGGGATGCTGTGAGGCAGTGCTCTGCTGTGAGGGCATGCTAGGCTGTGATGCAACCTGGCTAAACTTCCGATCTTGCACAAGCTGGTGAGATCTGCTCTTTAGCCATTTTGGCACCAAAATTTTCATTTGTTGAAACAGGTGTCTCATGACCTCCTGGTGCTTGAGCACACTGCAAATGCCCCCTCATGCTGGAGACACCAGAGGGGTGAGCAATGGCCCCAGTTTATTTTGAGGCCACCATACAGAGATGTGGGAGCTGTAATGCCAGTGGGCAATGCCGTGTCCTTTCCATGAGGCAGGCACCATGATGGGCTAAGCTGTGGAAGTGCCAGGATGGGGAGCAGGAGGCAAAGATGAGGGACAGTCATGCTGCATTCCCAGCACACATTCCAAGTGCTAAAGGATACACAATGGGCCCAGTGGGGTCCCGCACCATGAGGATGAAACTATTGCACCTCTCTCTGTGGATGGTTCATGGATACACCTGAACATATGTTAGTTGAATTTACAGGCAGTCCAAAGTGTGTGTAAGCAAGGGAGCAGTGGCTATCTGCAGTGAGAGGTGCTGGCTGGTGTTGCTGGGAGCAGAATTCAGCTCCTGTAACCTATACACAATGTATGCACTCAGCTGGGGTTCAGCCACAGCTGGTCTGCAGAGGGAAGCCCAGGGAGTGCTAAACCCCTTGAGCGTTCTGCATGTGGGTATCCGCACGCCACTCAGCTCCCACTGGGGTGGCTGGGACCTCGACATGATCAGCTTATGTGGTTACATGAGCAGGTAAGGCCCATGTGGCTCCCCTAGGCTGGTGTCCTGCTCCAGCCCCTCCAGTGTCCAGTACCGATGGGGGGAATTACCAAGCTGCTGGCAAAGGAGGCATGCACAGGGGCCTCATCCTCCCTGGCACTGCCTCCCACACCTCTGGCCAAACTCTCTGTCTTCTGCAGGGTTCCCTCACGTTTTTTGGTGGTGGTTGTCTGCAAGCTCCCCAAAAAACAGCCAGGCAAACCAAGCTCTCTCCCTCTGATCCCTGCCAGTGTCTGTGGAGCTCTCAAATGAAGAATAAAGCCATTTGTTTCTAATTATATTTGGCAGCCAGTCAGAGAATTAGGACTAAAGCACGCAAATTTTTTTGCTCCTGATTAAAGTACTTGACCTCATAAGCAAAAAGCAAAGATTTCAACACACCCCCACAAGTAGGCTAGGAGCGAACTGCAAAGACCAAAAAAGAAAACTCCCTTTGCTCTAGATACACAAAATAATTCATTATGAAACAAAAGGCAGAATATTTAGTGCATCGCCTGAGCTCGCCTAGGGCTCAGCTAACCACCCAATTACTGCTTTTAGAGTTCTTACTCCAAGCGAAGGCGCACGCAGCGAAGGCCCACATGCCCCACTGAGCCCGTGGCATGTACATGACCAAGACCCATTTGCTGCCTGCAGGAAGAAAGCGCCTTTCATGGGACTGTGCCA
Organism: Atrichornis clamosus; assembly: GCA_013400975.1. NCBI lineage: Eukaryota > Metazoa > Chordata > Aves > Passeriformes > Menuridae > Atrichornis > Atrichornis clamosus. Next base: position 23,887 of record WBMZ01013926.1, read on the forward strand.
GCCCTCCTGGCCCCCATGTCCAGCTGGCAGGATGCTGGGATGGGCAACAGTGACAGCAGGCACATGAGTTGTCATCATCTTCTTTTTTCCCCCATATTCACAGGCTGAAGTAGTTTTTACCCATCAGATGCAGCATCCCTGGTGCCTAATTTCAAACAGTGGCTGCCTTGGAGTGGCTGGAGGCAGCAGACCCTCCTTCCTGTCTTCCACCCAGCAGCATCCAGCTCCCATGTTTGCTGTTTTCCCCAGCTTTAGTACAGCACAAGGATGTGTCGCAATTGCAGAAGAGTCAGTTGGCTCCCAACCAAGAGAAATAGCAATGATCTTGATGGCATCATTTAAAATAGCAGAGAAACCAGCTCAAACAGAAATTAACTACCCTGTGAGGTTCCGTGGTCCATAAAATACTTCCCCCGGCTCCATGGTTTTAAAATAACATGAAAGAAATGCTTTCCATAAAAAGTAGTTAACTAGCATACAGATTTTTTTTTAGTCATAATTCTGAGAGTCATACCCAAACAAAATAGCTATACAAGCATTAAATTATACATTAAAGAAGGCTGATAAAGACAGTGAATTACCATATAAGATTTCAGATATACAGATAACAGCATTATTAACATTTCTATTAAGGTGACCTACAAAAAAGGGACAAAAATAATCTGTGATGATTCTGATTTCTCATGATGCAGGAGAAATGGCTCCAGCCCAACTGCCACCTAGCCCCTGTTATCATCCCTGCTTCCCCTCCCCATCCTCCTCCAAAAATTAATGTGGAACAGAGGGTTGCTTTCTGCTGGGACAGCAAATAGTTGGGCTAATGTTTCACCTGTGAAACTTCCTTGGAGGGAATAAAATGGAGGTTTTTCTCAGTGCTTACCTGAAACAGTGAGATGGTGAATTTTTAGTGGAGAGATATCTTTTTCCCTCTGCTTGACAGGCACCAAAGCTTTGACCATGTGAACAAAGGCAGTACTGGGTGGAGGTGGCTGCAGCGGGGCTGGGAGGGTGGTTCCTCGTGGGGGGCTTATTCTGCATCTCCCGTCCAGTGGTTCTTCCCCTGGCGGTTCTCCAGTACCTGTGAGGTTGGTCCTGTGCTTCAGCGTTCCCTGGGGTGGGCGTACTGCCTGCCTCGCCCCTCCAGCCACCTGCGGGGTTTCATAGTGCCTGTAAGCAACATGAAATATATCATTAGAAGGATATATAATGAGATGTTTTAAATATATACTTCTATAGGTAAATATAAGCATACAAATATAAATAATAAATATCTTAAAATAATTTATCTATTTGTATAAATAATATATTTTTCTCTGTAGGTTTATATACTGATATTTATATAGATAAGTATATATATTTTCATTGTATAAATATGTAATGTAAGTATATAATTACCTCTGAGACTACTGCTCCTCTGTCCCCGGTGACTGGGATTGTTTATCAGGTTATTTGGTTGCTCTTACTTTCAAAATTTAAGTGGAAGAAACCGCAGAACAAATTGCTGTACACAGGCACAGACAGAAACACACTATGCCTGCACAAGCAGCTCATCCATAGGAGATCAGGCTTGCAAAACGGGGATGCCAAATGTATTTGCTTTTTCCTGGACTTGGTGGTTGGGGCACTGCCACCAACCTGCCGGGGTGCCCCTCAGCCATCCTTCCCATTTGAGGCACTTTGGCTGGATGGGAGCTGAATTGCTAGTGGAGAAAAATGGTCGTTAAGGAGCAGAAAATATTGATTTATATAAAACGCTAATATACAGAGAGGGGGAGTGAGAGAGAGCATGTGTGCCTGCACTAAGGTACTGAGAACTCAGCATTTGCCACAAGAGAGGTAGGGTTAACAGTACCACTGGTGTTTTTGCACTAGAGTGGCCTTCCATGAGGAGGTGGTGATGGTTTCTTGTGGCAATACTATCCAGAAATTAAGAATTTGGCTCTATTTTTTCTGATGTTTTGGTACAGTTTTGTCAGGGCTTAATAAAAAGCAGGTGAGGAGGATTGGGTACAAGTGGTTTACTGTGTAGGGTGGCTGTTGACAGAGCCCAGCTCCTGCTCTTGCCTTGCCCTGGGATTGAACACCAGCACTTTGGAGTCACACACTCATCTGTGCGTGGTGTCCATCCTGCTCTATTGCTGCAAGCTGAACACCTCTTCCAGCTCGAAGCTGGAAGCCCATTATGGAGTTTGGTCTGTGGCAGCAATGACCCTGCCCACATAACCCATCTGTAGCCAGGGTTAGGGGGGCTTGCAGGAGTGTGAGGGTGGGGTGATTTTATACAAGCTTCTCTGTGCATTTGGGCTTTAACTTTAGGTTATTAATATACAATGACTCCATATTTCCGACTGTAGCCTGGTTTTCTATACCTTTAGTATCTGCTTTGTGGTAAGCAGCGGATGACCTGGCAGCCAGGTAGTCCCAGGGTGGCCATGTGGCATGTCCAGCAGCCTGCCTTCAACAACCATGAGAGGTCCTTTGGAGAAAGACCCTGTGAAGTGTTTTGCCAACATTTCTTCTTTTAATACTTACAAAATGTGTCTCCCATCAGCAAAACCAGAAAAGGCTGCCAACGCGTGCTGCGGCTGGGCAGATATCTGCTTTGCCACCACGGACATCTTGCCTCAGGGCATGATGATCGCACCATAAAATCCTATCCCTTGCTGAAGGGCAAGGGAGGGGATGTACAGTTAAAGCTGCTGTGTGGTTCTCTTTTCATTTACTCTGGCTTTTGAATTAGACAAAACTCCATTTCCTCTGATGTGAAAACAAGAAAAGATGGCACTACTCCATCAAGAGATGAACAAGAGTGGATTACATTTTCCCATCTGGAATTATACTGCAGCCCAACCAAACAATACTCATATTATATAAAATAAACTTGAAAAAGTAAAGCCTGACAACAGCATTATAAATCCACCTGTGTGACATCAGCCTAATCTGTTTTGGTGTGGACAGGTTTCTGATCCAAACCAGATCTCCTACAAGGCAGGTGCAGATGCTCCTCTTCTCCAAACTAGTACAAAACACATAAAAACGGTACACAAGAAGAGTCTGAACTGCAGCAAAGGAACTGACCTCTGAAGCAGGAATGGGAAGATAGGGGTGCCAATTCATTAGGGTGTTATGTTTGTCAATGAGAAGGGGATTTTGCTCCTAATAACAAAATGTGACATGAAAGGCATTCAGGTTTCGCCCCTTGAAGTACTGCTGTCCTGTGCAGCAGCAAACCCTGACCCCACCATGCCCTGAGCCACTAGCTGCCCAGGTCACGGTGGGACTCTGAGAAAGTAGCCATTATCCCCACAGTCCCTCCATCTTCCCCTGCATATTTTGTTTTCAGCTGCTAATGGAGATGGAGGAACAACTCCAAGAGTGGAACCACCAGTTATATTTTCAATTGGCTGTATTTGGAGTGTGTGCTTGTTTATCCTCTTCTCTCTCCACTGGTGCACGATAGCTCTGCTCAGAAGAAGCATCTGTTCTTCAATTAAAGCCAGTGTTAAGCTACTTTTGTTACAGGATTGATGGAGGCAGAAGGAGGTCAAATTATTTATCCAAGTTCGGAGACAGTCTCACTAAATAGCTTGTCTATAGTACCTATTGATTATTGTCTCTTCTCTGTTCAGAAGAATTACATGGATCAAAGAACTGAAATCCACATGATAGGGAACAGTGGTTCTCAACTCAGTCCAGATTTGGCTTTTCAGATGGGCCCTTATAAGGCTGTGGACTGAAAATCCCAGAGAAGGCCGAAAGAGCTGTATGTTATTAGAATTAGACTACATCTCCATATGGATCAGGCACAAAGGAATGACAGCTGCATGCTGGATATTTCAAACAAAGCAACAAGGTTACTTGGACTAGAAATCCAGCCCTCCATCTCTGGCGGGCTGGCTGAGGAACTCTGCACTCCTGCTGCCATCACCTGCCTCAGTGTCATCCCCACTCTTCAACGCTACCTCTCTCTCTCTGATGGAGCAGTGTTTGGATATGTTATTAATTTTCATTCTTATTACTTTTTCCAAAACCAACTTTTTTTTTTTAAAAAAAAGCTCTGCTTGGGCTAATTTGGCTACCTGAAAGAAAGCTGTATTTGCTGGAACAATGCAAGTGAACAAGATGCAAAAAGGCTGCACTGCTTCTCCTGCCCAGGCTAGTTCCTCCACAGGGCTGTGGTTATCACTGTGTGCCAGATCATCCAGAGCTGGGCAGGACACCCCTATGCAGCTCCCTGCTGCAGCACGTGGACATTGCCTCACCTGACAGCACAGAAGATGCAGCTGGCAAATTAGCACCAGTGGCCCTCAGCCATGTGAGAATTGCTCCACCGACATGGCCATCCTCACCAGGTGAGCAGCCCACAGCTTTGGCACTGGTATAACTGAGATAGATGGTCATGTGATTTGGAAAAGTTGTGCTCATGCCATTTTATTTTATATTCCTTATCTAATTCAGAGAGGAGGGAGAGGGGAAAGAATGACCGCGTCACTTCTTGAATTCATCTAGCTGAGAAGCAATGGGCAGGTGCAGAAGTTGGGTGTCATGTTTTACAAGCCTGGTTGTCTGGGCTCTCAATGTGTGTGCCTTAATAGGTGGCTGGCAGTGTTAAAACTTGTGCATACACGTGTGCACACAATAGACTGCATAAATATTTTAAAATTTCAGCCTCAAGTTAATGGTATGATTATTATCTGGAATGAGAATGGATGCAATATCTGTTCCCCCACCCCTCCTGTTCACAGCACCTGAACTACATTCTATAACTGGAGCGGCAGCTTCTTAAACACTGTGTTTTAGATCACACTAACCTGTAACACTTTGATCTGGCTTTTGAACCTGTTCAGAAAGGTTTGCAACCTCTGTGTAGTTGCACTGAGGAGAGTGACCATGCTGCACACCTCAGCTCTTCTGAGGAGTTCAGATGTAATTTCTACAAGCTAAGACATTCCATGCTCAGGTAACATCTCTGCCCATCTCTTCCCATTATAACCAACTCTTCTGTCAGTGATCCTGTAACATGTCAGGAGAGAGCTTCTGGGATCCATCCTGAGCAAACATGAGCTTGTGCTGCCTACAAAGATGATCATGTAAGAGTCGTGCTTCACAGTGACCTGGCTTCTCCTCTCTTGCACCATCCAGGTTAGCCTGGTGTTTAACACTCTTGTGTTAGAGGGAGTTCAGTAGTGAAGGGATTACTTTATGGAGAGTAGAGGGTTACTATTCACGTTCAGTATTTAGTATGGAGATAATTCAATGCAAATGTCTCACAGCCAATCTGGGCACTTCTCCTCTGCTGAACCCCTCTGGAGGAAAAGACCTGCTAAGGTATATGTATGCCAATGACTTCTAATTTCAGGCAGCTTGGAGGCACCCTCACTGCAGTTTGGCTTGTGCTCACTGCTGCAGGAGCAAGGGAAGACCACCTGTCCCCAGCCACAGTGAGAAACCTCACTGGCAACATGTAATCGATTTCCATCAAGTTGAGAAGGGGATGGAAGGAAAACAAGTGCCTGACAACTCTCTCCAGGGCTGCGCTGAACACTGCTTAATGCAAGCTGGTTAACCCTCCCAGGAAAACTTGGATTTATCCAAATACTGTCCTCCTGGAATTGTGAAAAACCAGATTTCACTGTATTGCCCTGGTACATGTCCCCACTCCCTGGCTGTCCCTGCGTCAGGCGCTGCTGCCCTGCACGGCCCCTCCAAGCTGTGCTGCAGGAAAGACCCACCCCTCACAGCCAAAAACCTTCCAGCTGGTCCCAAGTTACACAGGCCTGGCTTTCTGTTTTCTCTTTACGCGTGTGAACAGGCCTCGCTTGGAGCCTGCAGGCATGGAGGTGGTGTAAATGAAAGCGTAAACATGGCTATTCTCATTAAGGGATGTGCCGAGCGAGGTGTGCTGCGGCTTATGCAATCCTGCTTTGAACGACTGCGAGGAATTCATAGAATTCTCATAAATCTTGATCGTTTCACTTTCATTGAGGGTTTTTATTATTCCTTTTTTAATTTTGTTTGCTTTTTTTTGTTCTCCCTCCATTAATCATTCTCTTGTTCTGAAGTTCCTCTCTCCAGTGAGGGAGAATTAAAAAGCTCTGCTTGGCAGAGCCAGTGAACCACACCAGCTGCATACTAACAAGGATGAGGATGGCTCTCAAGCAACGTGTGGGCAAACAAGGGATGCAGCCACTCAATCCAGCATGTAGCCTTCCAAGAAAGCTTGCATGCTCTTTGTCAGCAATGCAGCTATCTGAAGGTGTAACCTGGTCCTAACCCCAGTCTCACTGGCTTGGGGGATACTATCATGAGCTTCATGACATTTGGCCATCTTATGTCATGCTCTGGCTGCTGTGGTCCTGCAATCAACCATGGTTTTGTGAGTATGATCTACCCTCTGGCTACCTTGATCACTTCTAAAAGGACCAGTACCTTGAAACACTCTCTTAGGAAGCCTTTGTCCTTAGTTACTACACCAGCAAAAGCAGAGGTGTTGGGGGGAGGAAGAGGGAATCAGAGGAGGTCCAGTGACACTGGGAGCCATCCAAGGAGAAGAAGAGTGGGACAGGCCCTGAAGTAACCTACGGAGGGGATGGGGTGGTAGGGATGCTGGAGGAAAACCATGGGGTAAAGTTGCAACTGTGTCAACACTGAAGCACAGTGGGCTTTGCTTTAAACAGGCAACTTGTGGGGTTGTGTCTAAAATCACCTTATTCAAGAGTGTCAACTTTCATAACAAAATAATCTTGGAGGAGAAAAGCCACCAAAGTGTGACCTACTGGACCAAACAGCCAAAATGTCAACAAAAATAATATTATTATTTTGTTGCTAAAGCCAGCTGCTTCAGTATTAGGATCTGGGGTTGGTAAAGATTCATTTTCTTAGCAGATAGGCTTACTTATGAACCTGTTTTACAAGCACATACGTGGTAGCCTGCAGTCCTGGTCAGATGCTCATCTTGTGAAATACATCGAGGAAGGAGCATGAAGCTGGAGTCCTGCAGAGATCCATTATCCCTTATGCTGGCAAGGCACCCCCCAAGGGTGGGAGCAAAGCTGCGAGGGAGCCCACAGACCACAGCCAGCCCGGGGGCAAGGACCCCAGCCCCGCTCCCTCCGCAGCTCCAGGGGCCAGGACAGTGTCAGCCCCTTCCCAAATCACTGCCTTCAGGGTACGTGTGCCACAGGAACATGAGGACTGGCCAGCTCATCCTGGCACACATCAGAGGAGATGCTCGCCACTGAGCTCATGAAAGCTGGGAGGTATTCCCTGTCATCCAGGAAGCAAACAAAAAACCAGCATGTTTGGGCTACAAGCAGCAATGACCCCACAGCCTCCCACCATGCAGTGCAACACTGGTGCAGTGGCCTTGACAGGTCCATTGCCCCAGCATTATGTGCCCTGATTATCTTCTTTTTAGTAGTAGTTAGGTGGTTAATTACCTGAAGGTTGCAGGCTGAAGTCTTATTTTTCATACGTGACTTAGTAATTAAATTACCCCTGCTGCTATTACATAATGTAAGTAACAGCTACTTGATTTTAAAAGAATAGTCAAATTTGGCAGACAGTTCAGAGTAATTTCATTTTATATTGGAGCCTAATGCTAAGAGATTGCACAGAAAGCAGAAGGCAGCTGCCTGGAATAGTCTGAAATAAGCGTGTGGTAACCAACAACTATTATTATTGTATTACTGCTTGTAATTCCCAAAAGGAGAATTAAATTTCTATAATAGATACAGCTTTTAACGAAAACAAAAATAAAAGTATTTGCTTTTTCTGTCAAGGAAAACTCTTTTAGGAAATGATACCATTGAATGTACATTTCCCAAGGGAGGGGGGGAAGGAAAACCCCTCAGCTTTGCAAGATTCCTTTACACGGGGCTTCTTTCCACAGATGCCACTACAGGATTGTCTCAGATTTCTTCTAAAGAGCTGGCAGAAAGTGAGATTTATTATTTAGAAAGGAAAATGAGCTAATTAGATTTTTGAGCTATAATACACATTCGGTGTAACTGCATTTAAGTTGGAATTTAGCACTCACTTGCCAAAAAATGACATTCCCTCTTCCCCACAAAGCAATGAGCCTGGATACTGCATTTCTGCCTCCCAACATGTGTCTGACCAAGAACAGTGTGACAAATTACAGGGCTGCTAACTAGGAACATAGGATCACAGTTCAGACTCTGAGATCTTAATATCCAGTAAATTTTTGACCTTAATTTTAACAGGCTTTTACTTCTGCATATCAGTTTATATGGGAAGGCTGGCTCAGGCATGGGGACCTGGGCACTAACCTGATCTCTCGGCCAGAACTAAAAGTAACTCAAACAATCAATGCATCTTTAATTTGAAATGCTTGATGACTAATCTCTTGTTTTCTTTAATTAATGATCTACAGTTAATCATTATGAATGGTAAATTGTCTATTTCAGCATCGATAGAAAGAGTTCCTATGGGAAAATGTTCCCCTATAGCTTTAATTTAAATATGCATTTTCACATTGCACTTACCATATCCTTACCTTTATGCTATCGCATGATTACAGGTCCATTAACTAATCACATTTGACAACTTGTTTATTGAGGGGAGCAACTATTTTACATCTCTTGCCTGGGAAAGAAAACACTTTAACAAACAATTATTCAGCAGCTGCAATCATGGAGCACTGAATTAATTGCTTTGAAGATCTCAGTCAAGAAGATCTTGATAAAAAATCAAAGAAAATGTTGTTTGACAGAATGCATGAATGAGAGTGCCAGGAGGGACTCCAGCTTGGTAAGCTGCAGCCCAGCTCCAGGGAGTGCTCCATAAGGACCTTGAAACACCACACTCTGAGGAGGAGGAAGCTGTGGAAAAGCTCATTTGCTTGTTTGTTCTTTCAAGTTTAGTTTCTCAAAACCAGAACTTACACATATAATTTGATTATAGGATCAGGATGCTGCTAAAAGGGCCAAAAAACCTGAGCACAATCAGGTCTATAAAGGCTGACGCATGGATATTTCTTACATTTCATACATATCTCTGTGGATGACTTCTTCTGCCATTCAAAAAATTAACCCAAAGGCTACTGTGAGGCTTAATGACTATAAAGCACTTTAAAACTTTTTCCCAATGGGAGTTGCTGTGATTGCACTGGAGTGAAGTAAAAAGCAGAATAAGGCATATTGGGATCTCAGCTCTGGACCTGACTGGGCAGAAGTGTCTTGGTGCACTGTGGTACTGGGGAAAGGCAGCAGTGCCAGTGCCATTCGCTCCCTGCCACGTGTCCAGGGTGGCATCAGGAGAGTTTGTATCTTGAGTGTTCAAGTTGGTGCTTTGTTGGAACTAGAGTATTGTAGAAAATAGTGGGATCACTGCTAAAGCTTGATGCAGGCACTGAAGACATCAACTGGAAAGGGGTTTCTGATCTCTCCAGCTCCTTTGTGACTGCTGCTCCTTCGACAGCACGAGCAGGGCCAGAGTGTCTCACTTGAGACAGTCCCAAACTGCTCCGTGGACAAGTCACAGCCTGCAACACACTGGCCAAACCCAAGCCATGCTTCCTTCTTTCAGCTGCTGTAACTTTGTGTGCTTTGCAAGTCAGCTGAGATGAATTATGTTTCTGCCAGATAAGACTAATTCCTACAGTGACACTGAAAAGGGAAGGCGAGCTTAAGGGTTCAAAACTCTCTGTAGTACAGGGCTTCAAAAGTGAAGTATGAGGACTAAACAACATCATCTCTGAATGTTATGTCACTATAAAAAGCTGAAAAAGTTGCCCAGTAAGCTGAAGGGCAGTGATAACATCAGGTGGCTTCTCAGAAAACATCCTAATTGGGCTTCGGGGGTCACATCACACTCACAGCACAGTCAGCTTTTCAGAAATGCCCTGTTCTTACATGAAAAGTTGCTAACAGTTTGCTAGCATCATGTCTCTAGAAATGGCAAGAAATAGAATTCTTTTCCTTTTTCTTCATGCCCCAAGTTCAGAAGGTCTGTGAGTATGGCGGTATTTAAGTCACAGTCATGACCATTGCACTATTTTGCCAAGTCCACCACCCCTAAGGACTAATACCTCAAAATGCGTGATGGAAACTTCTGTCACAACTGTTCGTATTTAAAAGTGAGCAGAGAAGCTGTGGGCCGTTCATTGCCTCTTGTTTAGTATCAGTGAGAGCCCAAACTGAATTTATACACTTGTATGTACGCTGATTCAAGTAATCATTTTTGCAGCAAGCCCTTGGCTTTCTTCTCTCTTTAATGCTTCAACATGAGACAGATGGAGCCTAACTAAATAATTGGCTCTATCTTTCCCTTTTTCCTTCTTTTTTTTTCTTTTCTTTTTTTTTGCAGGTAGGGTTGACAGAATTTGCCCTGCCAAAGGAAATGTAGAAAAATGCAAGTAAACAAATTGTTGCTGAAGTTCATATTAATCACTCTAGCAAGCTGTAGAGTATCAGGAGATTGATGTGTTCTGGTTTATCCTTATGAAAAATGTAAATAGCAGGTTACGCATTAATGCTTGGAAATCACTAGCTTTACTTGCCAAGGAATTATACAATTATTTTAAATGAATGAATGGAAAAGTGTGCATCAGGCTGTAGGCTCAAGTGGCTATTGCATGAGCTGGGTTAAACCTGAGGTGTTCCCAAGACAGCAGACCTTCATCCTTCTTTACTATAGGGTAATGATCAAACAAATATTAAAAAACTTTCTAATGAGGTCATGAGTAAAATGTGATGTATTATTAGACACACAAATGGACTCATTAAAATAATAGAAAAATCCTGATATATTAAAGGCATGGTATAATAAATCCAATTTGACCTGAAGCCATGTGTAGAATACCATTATTAGGATTTGTCCCTAGTAAAAGGATTTCCATTTAGTTAATAAAATTTGAGACTCTACTAACTTTGAGTAAAGTTTCTTCCATGCTTGAAGAGCTGGTCTGCCCCACGTCAAGTGGTCCATGCCGTGTGATAAAGCTACAGCAATGAGAAGAGCATTCTCATCCTCCACATCCAGTCACTAAGTCTGGATTCAGAAGACAGAACGGCAAAGTTGCCACAGGCCGTTGATTTTCCTACAAGTCAAATACACAGGCTAAGAATCTGTCAGCTCAGTGCTTCGGCAACTGACACTCCAGCCGATCCATCCACATCACGGGAAGGTCAGCTAAATTGCTCTCAGTTTATTTCAAAAGCTCTCAACCCTTGCATAAAGACATGAGGGACTGAAGAGTAATGACCACTCAAAACCAAAGGAAGTAAAGCAGCTGCTGCCATCTGAAAAACAAATGCTGTGAGGACAAAGCAGCTCGCTCATGCCAGCCACGCAGCCATAACAATTTTTCCTGCTATTGAGAAATCTGTAAGTGAGATGTTAAGCTCACCATAGCAGCACTAAGATCTTCTTCTCTTTCCTAAGTTACATCTTTATTTGAGCACACACCATGCTGGCCACAGAGTGATGGAAACATTTTTGTTTGGTTTTTGCTAATGCAGAATGAGAAGCTAAAACGGAGGCAGTATTAATGAACATATTCTGTTCTTGTAAATCAAGAGTTCCCCTGAGCGAGTAGTGTGTGTTCAGCTCTGGGCACCCAGCTCAAGAAAGATATCGTCAAAATACATGTGGGATTTTGAAATAGACATTAATTAGAAAATGAAAAATATAATCCAAACAAAGATGGAAAAGACATGGACCATTTTCCTTTAGGGTGAAAAAACTTACTCAAAGATATTTGTATTTTGGAACCACTTTTATTGTCAGACAAAAAAAGGAATGTGATGAACATGTGCTGACCCTTTTCTTTTTAGCAAAAGAAAATATACACATTTTAAAGCTTGGAAAGAAAACTCTTGTGGCATATCATCAAACTGCAAGTGCTACAAGACAACAGTGATGCCAAAATTTAAGTAAATTAAAGAATACAATTTTTTACTTTTAACTGCCACTCTGAATTCATGTCCAGACAGAGACATACAGTGAAACTTTGACAGACTAAAAGGCTTCCCACGTCTGCAAATAAAAAAGCCTGTAATTACTAAGGGCTGGGAAGAGGCTGCATATGAAACAACTTCCTTCTGCAAGTATTCTTGTATCACCACCTGACACTGGACAAGAGCCGAAAAAAACCCTTCAGGTGAAACAATGTATATTATAATAATAATCCTTTGCAACTATTTTGCAAGAAGTTTATAGAAATGTGAAGAAATACCTTAACAGAATAAAAGACATTTCAGTAGTTATCATCACTTTTCTCCCTTTAGGGAGGTACATAAAGAACATTTAGAAAGCTATCTTGATATAAAAATCTTGAAAGATTGTTCTTTCCTCATAAAAAGCAATTTATTTTGATGTCTCACAAACTGATTTTTTTGTGAGTATATAATACATATATGGAACAATTACAGTTTAACCATTTGCTAATGGTTATATGAAGAGATCATCATATCTTATATTACCATGATCTCTTAAAGCAAACTGCAGTGGCTTTAGCTGCAGCACGATTTTCATTAAATCAGTCAGCTGCATTGTCTTGCCTTGCAGTTGTCAATCCCACTTTGTTTTTTTCATGGACTCTTATTCCAAAATTAAAATGTCTAGCAATTCCCTTTACATTTATTACAGTAATTTCATAGCTGGGCCAAAAGAATACTTTACTTGAGCAGCACAGTTAGCTTTAAATTGGCAATGCCACACCGAGCTCTAGCTGGTGAGGCAGATAGGAGTTCCCCTTCAGCACAAGGCTGCCTGTGAAAGAAAAAACGATTAATGGATGGATGGATTAATTAATTAATTAATGGATGTCAGTGGCTCATTTATGAAGTCACCTTACAAAGCAGAGATCATGCTGTAAATCTGCTTCATGGCATGTTTTCCTGCAAGACTATGAGAGAAGTAAGATAGCACCTAAAACACAACCTTTCATTTTGGCACATTTGTGGAAAAGGGGTGCATCTCAGGTAACATTTCTAACTTTACCTACTCACGCAGGGTGGGGTCTGTTGGATACACTGGATGGCAGATAGCACTGATTTAATGGAAAGCCAGTTAAATTTCTTTTCCTCCCTTCCTCCAGTTTGGAAAACTGAGGCTGATACTGTTAGCTGTTGTCAGTATGAGCCTACAGAGGCATATTCTTGACAGGCCCAGGGGAAAAGGAGCTACCCCTGAACTCTCTGATTTTACAGCAGCCATCACCCATGGTTTATACACTGAAGTAAAGCTTAATGTAGTTCCAGATTGAAGAAAATTACACCAAAAACCTTTTCTTCTAGAAACGTTTTTAATTTCACTTGCATATTTTAACAGAAATACAATATGCTAGCAGCAAAAAAAGACAACTTCTGTTCTAACATTTCATAATACATTACTGTCCAAATTTCCATTTTTCTATTAAGGCAATCTGCATTAATTACAAATCAACTCTGAACATTACAACAGTATTTTCAAATACATACAAGCCACCATAAAATATCTATTAGTATTATTACCATGGAAAAAAAAAATCACAATACTAGTAAAAATGTAAACATTTGAAGCTAATGCCTTTAAACCACAAAAGGTACCATCTACCATTCCAAGACCAAGTAAACAGCTGAAGACATTAAGTAAATATAAAACGTTAATAAATTAAGTCTTTGTTCAGTCAATATTTCAAAAGTTGTTCATGTTCTGTGAAATTTATATTCAAGTTTGGACTAGTAATTTCTTTCATGTTGTACCTCTGAAGAGTTCAGGCTGACTCCTGTCTCTGCCCCACTTCAAGACAGTGATCCTATTACTTAATTCTGGTTTTCAGCAGCATTAATTCATCCCAGCAGAGAAGAAGCAGGGACAGTTTTCAGAGAGGGCCTGATGTGTTCCTCAGAAAAGTCCCTAATCATGTGTGCAGTTCAGCAGGTGCCACCCACTGTCCTCCCTGTGCTACACTGGATTTGCTTGACCCATTCAGTCTGGGAGCAGTGTTTTTCCACAGACATCCCTGCCAGGCAGTAGCATTCCAACTTGCTTACACAAATGTGAACTCACGGGAATGGGACACAAGGGCTGGGAGAAGCCACAGGGCTTCTGCTGTCCTCCAAGCCTCATCCCAACAGGAGGCTGCCTGATGACTTTTGGGGGTTGATCACTGATATTTTGAGGCATTGAGACAATTAAAGCGTCCTCATGATGGAATGCAGCTGCTAAAACAGCGTAATGGTTACATTCCCTTTTGCTGCTGGGAAGCAGCAGTTCCTCGAGAGGCACTGACTTTATTGCGTAGCTAAACTCAGCATTTGCTGGTAGCCTGCAGGTTTTATTAGTAAAACCAACTCGCTTAACAGAAGATGCAACGGCAATAATGGCAACACAGAAGGGGGAAAAAAAAAAGAAATACTAAGTAACAATAAATACTAAAACTTGAAGTCAACTCTTGCTTCATAGTAGGGATTGTATAGTTCTGAAGTAGATGAACAGAGTAATTAAGGGCATTTTTTGCTTGGTGGTGGTCACAGTGGTATCATGAACTGGCCCACATAAGTGTAATTTACATATAGATACAAAATATCAACCAACAGCTTCACGGAGAACAGGTCTTGAACAACAGGTTGCATTTTACTCCTTGGTATCCTAAGTTCGGCTTGCAAAGACACCTGCACTGAGGTGTTACCCACAAGAACCCTCAGTCACCTTCTGAAAACCAGATGAACATGTAATTTTCTTTAAAATATCATCATAACAATTTCAAAATACAGTATTAATAGGGGTTCAACAAGAAATATAGTTGTTTTCCATCTTACTCAAATTTTTAAGGCTCTGGGACAAAAAGGGATGGAAACTCAATGGCCTATTTGCTTTTCCCCACCCCCTACCCATGTCACTGGTGTAATAAAAACTTATCACCTCTCTCTACAAACCTTGCCTTGCATTCAATTTTAAAAACCAATGATCTGGAATAAACTGTAAAAATCACTTGCAATAAATTTGCAAAGGACATGCAGACTGCTGGAGTAGTAAAGAATGAGGACAGGTCACTTACACAGAGCAAGCTGGATCACTTCATGAGCAGTATTTTAATGCTGGTAAAATACAATGTGTATTTCCAAGAAAATATAAGGTAGGATAAAATGAGGATGATGTACCACATTCTTGACTAAGACTGTGAGGACGACTTGAGCCATAAAAGTCAGCATCCAAGGTAATACTTCCACAAAAATAAGGATAATGCAATTTTTGGGGAAAGAGGAGAGAGAGAGAGGGAGATATTAATCAGAGTAAGAGGATCACACCATGGCTCTACACAATCCTGATGGATCACTATTGACATGTGGCACCTAATTCAGAAGTCACCCTTACAAATATTTCTATACATGAGAAATACAGAGAAGAACGTGCAGATTAATTAGTCTTGGATAACATTCACTGCCATAGGAAAGTTAAGGAATTCAGTACGTCTCATCAGAGAAAAGGTTAAAAGGGACATAATCATGATTTATAACTACACACAAGCAATTAGAAAAGCTGATACTACAGAGATCAATATAAGCAATCAAATGCATAAAAAGACCAAAATAACTTAAGGTGGAGCTAGAAATGCAAATAGAAAATCAAGTGAAAAATGTACCTGGGGTAATTAAGTATTGCAACAGGAGGTATGAGTGAACTCTCATCACTTGAAGACTTCAAATTAATATTAAATGCCTTGCTAAAATATGTATGTTCAGTTCAAAACAAAGCCACTGAATTTAATAGAGAAACTGCTCGTTGAAATTCAATGGCCTGTTGAATTTAAAAATAAATCCTCATTACGGTGCCTTCTTGCCTTATATATTTATGGGATTTACTTTTAAATATAACCACTAAATGAAAGGGGGTTACCAAGAAAAAGGTGGTTTTTTCTTTCAGAGCACAGCAACATTTAAGGCTAGATTTAAAGCTAAATAAAATGCAGCTGCATTTTGGAAAATATGCTTTTTTCTCCCCCATTTATTTTTCTTATTTCTTGTTCAGAGTTGTACAGTCCACTTAGTCGACTGTCTGATTTACATAATCATGTAGTTATTCTTCAGTTTTTCTGTTCCTATTTATAAACCATTCACAAACCATCCACTTAAGTAACAGCATCATTTATTGTAAGAATGATTATGGTTGTTTCAGAGGGAAAATGGAATGTGATTAAATGAAGAATGAACAAGGACATTCTAGAACAAAGGGCTCTAATCCTGCAAAAGGATTTGTAAATGAAACCTGCTTCTCAAGCCCCATCCCAAATAGCCAATGAACTACCGAGGGAGTTCAGCAGATACCTTTACAGCTGTGCAGCCAAGAG
Source organism: Atrichornis clamosus (assembly GCA_013400975.1). Taxonomy (NCBI): domain Eukaryota; kingdom Metazoa; phylum Chordata; class Aves; order Passeriformes; family Menuridae; genus Atrichornis; species Atrichornis clamosus. The sequence goes on from WBMZ01013926.1 coordinate 40,184, forward strand.
CTTGGCTGAAGACAAAAAATTAGATCAACCAACCAACTAACCATGCCCACGGTATCTTCTGGAGAAATGGTAAAGCTCCCAGAGCCATCCACACTTTAGAAAAAATAAAACCAAAATGAACTGTATGTATACAGTTGCTGATACGACCCTCCCAACACAGGTCTGAGTACCAAGACTCTAGAGGGAGAACTGCAAGCAGACCTTTGCCCTTGGACAAGTTCTATCATCTGAGGTAAACGCATCAGCCAAGGAAATGGTTGGGTATTTAAGCCGTGGATCCAGGAGAACACAGCTTTTCCTTATGCAATAGATGTTTTGCAGGTGCCACGTGAACCCTAACAACCCATGCTTCTTACAGAAATGGTGAACAGTCTGATGGAAGAATATCAGAGTTCAGTATTTTCACCTGAAGCGCTTATTATTCTCTGCTATTGCGCTAGGAACAAGTGGTGAAAACCCCGTTTGTTTACCAGCAGCACTGCCTGTTTACAAACCAGCTCCCTACCAGCAACAGCTGAGAGGCTCCACAAAGGAGGAGCTGTGTTACAGAGCCACATTTGTCAGGAAAAACAACCATAACATGAGCACATGCTCACACCCAGCACTGCTTTTAAATGCTCATCTTAGCCCAAAATAAGCAGCAGTGATGGATCATATCCTTGCTCAAAGACTGATAACCCTGGTCCATTCACACAGTGCATGAACCAGCAAGAGCTTGGGAAATCCCACACTAAATTGATAGAACTGCTTCAGAAATTCATATAGAGCTACAGAGTCATTCAGAGAAACACAAAAGGTTTTTTAATATGGATTACCATATAAGCAATGTTTCCTAAACAGCGAGGGAAAGAGAGGGATATTTTAGGTGAAACCAAGCATGGAGCCCAAGAAAATCAGCTTTGTAAGATCTGTGCTGAATATGTGTGAATTCCCACTTAAGTAGTCTGAGGAGCTGTGGATGGGCTAAGCCAGGGACTGGTAGAAGGCACTGGTAACATCCCTGCTGTGCGGATGCTGAAGTTACCCTGAACACTGGGTTTTTCAAGAGAAAAGTACGAACTATTGTTTTCAGAAATAGCACGTTACTCCAGACAGAGAACTCCCCCTGTTCTAGTGCAATTATTTGGATGTGAGCACTAATGAGTACAGCTGAGACTGCAGCGAGCAGTCATGCCCTGGCTAACAGAAAAACACTTTAGCTATATGCTAAAATCTATTTTTAATGAAGACTATTAGGAGAAGCCTGAGAAACTTTAAATTCCAAAGACTTTTCTATGCTAAAGATGATGTCTATGGACGCAGCCAGGACCTGGGGTCTAGCATTTCTGTGATGCCTTTCTGTCTAGGGGTCGGTACCGGTTTGCTTTCAGATTCGGTGTGGCTCACCAGAGAAATGGGATTCCCTGGGCCAGCTAAACCCCTTTTTCCACAAGGACCGATTTTGCGAGGAGCAGCAATGGGTGTTTGCAGCTGCTGCATTTTCGTAGCTAACACTGACTCAAAGGATGAGCTACTGGCAGAGGTGTGGTCAGGCTTCCCCCAGTTTTCCTTGCCCAGTTGCTCTGTGTTCAGCTGCGCTTTTGCACTGGATGGTGACTTATCAGAGGGGGGAGGTGGAGCTCTTCTCTTCCTTCCTCTGCTGTCATTAGGACTTGTAGTATCTCTTTTTGGGTCCAGATGCATGTTCTTCTGAACAGTCATCTCATGAGATCCATCAAAGAGCGAAGCCCACAGGGCAGATGCAGACTCCTTTTGCTGGCCAAGAAGGAACTCACTGTCACTCTCTTCGATTTTCCTTTGTATGATGTCAGCTAAGCCCTCATGTTTCACTGGAGAATCAATGCCTGTAATTTTAAGGGACAGCAATTAACCCAGATTCAAACACTACCAATGATTTTATTTCTACCTATTTTGTTATTACTAGTTGGAATACAAAACTGTATTAACTATGTCTCACCAAGTCTGAACTACTAAGAGTATTAATGGATGAAATGGAAGAGATTACATATGCTGTCCAAGAGAGATATTAAGTGACAGGAGGGAACTGCTTCCGTGACAGCTGGTATTGAGGCAACAGGGTAGGCACTGATATTTTTTACCAAGTAAAAGAAAAAATAATGTACTACCAGGAAACCTGTATGTATTAGATATTAAATACATTTTGTTGCACAGTGCTTTGAAAATTTCGTTTCACAGGAGGCCCATGAAAGTCTATGACTAAATATTCTTGTGCTGCCAGCCTGCAGAAAATGAGACATCTTTATATATATCATTTTTCTCTATGTGCTTCAAGACTGCCTTGCTCCATTTCTTATTCTCCTTATTGAGTTTTCCATGTACACTGCAATAGTACCAGCCTCAAACAGCAGCAGTGTGATTTTCAACACATTCTTAAACACAGGGTTTTACCTACAGAATCACAGAACTGTTTAGGTTGGAAAAGACCTTTAAAGATCAAGGACCAACAGTTAACCCAGCACTGCCAAGCCCACCACTAACCCATGTCCCCAAGCGCCACATCCACATGTGTTTTAAACACCTTCAGAATGGGGTCCCCCACCACTTCCCTGGACAGCTTGTTCCACTGCTTGACAACCCTTTCTATGCAGAAATTTTCCTAATATCTAATCTAAATCTTCCCTGGGGCAACTTGAGGTCATTTCCTCTTGTCCTATCACCTGTTACTTGAGAAAAAGGATTGAATCCTCCCAGCTGCACCCTCCTTTCAGGGAGTTGCAGAGTGATGAGGTCCCTGCCAAACCTCCTTTCCTCCAGGCTAAGCACCCCCAGCTCCCTCTGTCACTCCTCATCAGTTTTGTGCTCCAGACCCTTTCACAGCTGTGTTGCCCTTCTCTAGACACACTCCAGCCCCTCAATGTCTTTCTTGTTGTGAAGTGCCCAAAACCGGAGTTGAGGTGCCTCACCAGTGCTGAACACAGGGTACCACAAATACTATAAATAAGCAGGGGGGAAAATGGTGTATTAAGAGTGAAACACAGTTTGCGTCCTGCTTCTCACTGATGTACTTGTGTATCTATGGAATTATGCTACCATGCTACCTTTGGAGAACTTCTGTGTGGTTCATTTGCTGCGTTTCTGCTCTGCATTCATAGCTTAGATAAGACTCGACTGCTCAGTGCTCTGATGCACAGTAACTCAATGACCCACATGGCATTTTGAGCATCATCACAGTTCCAACCCAAGCAGCAAGCAGTCAGGCATTTAGACTGCACAGTGTTTCTCAGTCAATACTGCATTGGATCCATTAAAACAAAGTGACCTACTTTTTCTAGTCTGTAAATATTATTTCTGTAATGAAACTATTTTAAAAATCCTGCTGCATACCATTTTTCTCTGCAAAAATACAAGTCCCAAATACAGTCTAGCTAGATTTTCCAAGCATATTTTTCAACATTACCAAAGACCAAACAATTAGGTAAATTATGCTAGGTAAGCCTTCAAATAGCTTTAAGAACAGCAGATTAATTTTGTGCAATTGGTTTGCAGGCTGGACTATTTTACCTTTACATTTCCTGAGCTATATACTACTCTTACCATGAGTGTTTATATCTACTGACAGCTTTTTTGAGTGTGTTCAGGGCAGATTGCGGATTTTTAAGCTCAAGGTATAAAAATGTATTCATTATTTGCGCTATTACAAATTCAGATTTAATATGAACTCCTTGGTATGCAATTATGTTGCTCTTTCATTGTCTGAACTGTCCTTGAAAAACTCAGTGTTTCAACACCAACACCAGAAGCCACCTGAACACAGACAATGTTGTTTCTGTTACTCTGCAACTTGAAAAGGCAAATCCCACTTACTCATATCATGGTAGACGGAGGTCGCTTCCTTTGTCAAGAACAAAGGTGGTTTCCGTGGTGACATAATCTCAATTTTCATAAGTTCCTCACAACAATGTTTCCACTGGCCTGAGAGAGAAAAGAGAACAATGACTGGAACTTAAAGACTTCAGCCCAGAAAAATAAATGGAAGTTATTACTTGTGTTAGGAAACTATCTCCAAAAGCAATGCTAAACAGTGAGCACTTATTTTTGTTTAGAAGGAACGCTCAGTATGCATTTGCATTTTCACCTCTGTGCTCATTCTCTTAGCACAAAGGTCATAAGACAGTACCTATAATTTAAGCATCCCAGAATTACTGTTACACTATGATGGATAAAGATCATAATTTGCCTTCAAATCCCCAAACAGGATAAATCCAAGGGAAAAAAAAAAACCTAGGAAAAAAATTTAGGGTTCGGGAAGCTTCATGAAGTTATCAGGGACAACCTCCAATGTGCTGCAAGCCGGATGTTATACAGCTATGTTACAATGTTATGGCAAAGGAACATTCTGTTTTTAATAGAGGATAACGTGCCTTTTATCCCTTAGCAGACAAGAAAACCTTTTTCTATTAATAGATTTTGACCTTAAGGAAAACAAGACACAGTAAAATTACTTTGTTCATACCAATCATTCCAAGTTTTCTGAGCACATTAATTTTAAGAGAATTTTAGAACCAAGGAAGAAAAAAGGCATTTAAATGCCAAGTGACCCATTTTTTCTGAATCTAAGGAAAATGTCTCAAAAAAATCCATGGGTAGTATTCTATCTATAATGAATAAGAAGTAGTTCTTTTACCCCACTCTACAGATAATTTGAAGAGGATGCCCTAGTTTTTGCTTGGTGTGTTTCTTTAATTGATAGTGCCTTTTCTCATTGTAAATCAGAGCTAGAAATGACTAGAAATACAACTACAATACCGAGTTTCCACAACCTCAATTCACTTATTTTATTGGTGTTGTCTCTGACTAAGACTGATATTTCATTAATTGACCTGCTTCTGTTTTCTGATAAAAATGCCTATCAGGAAGCAACTCTACCTTGTCAATGGCAGCATAAAAACTGACAGTCCCTACTCTCAGTAAACCTATGAGTGAAACAGGAAGCAGAGGAAAAAGACACAGACAAATTAATCTGCGTAGTTTTTAAAATAAGTATTTGGTGATAAACAAGCAACACAGTATATACTACTTCAACAACATTTCACACCAATGAATGAGTTTGCTCTCTAATGTAAGATTATTGCTGTTCCAGAAGTTTGTCAAAGGATCAGGATAACAATTTATCATCTGTTACAAAGGCTGAGGTACAGCTTTTGCCAGGTCCAGGTAAGCAGCGTGCACTGGATGGAGTGTGGCTGGGTGAGCATATTCCTGTGTGACGAGGCCTATCAAAACCTTTGAATTGCCAACAGAAGCAAGCAATCCCTATTATAACAAGTTGCAATTTAATTCACCCATAATACTGCTGAGCAAGGAAACCCCATATGCATGTGCCTGCTTGCAAGATCTGTCTGAATTCACATCCTAGCCAAGACCCCACACGATTCCAGCATCCTCACCACTTGTCACCAAGGCTTCCATACTAAGGTTTCATACTTGCAGAACCTCACAAATCCAACCACACCACTGGTAGGATGCCCAGGCAGAGGTGGACTCTTCCCACTACAGTGGAGGAAGAGATGGTGAGAATTTAGCTGTCCTTAAAATCATTATCTAGAACACTGCTAAGAGACCAAGTTTTTTTGAGAGTGATAGACATATTCTGCCTCTGGTTTCCTGCAAAAACACATACTGAACACATGGACTTTGATTTAGTCAAATATTTGCCTTCCAACGGCTTAGACCACCCCCCAATATTATCCCAGAGAATATTTTTCGTTGTTGCAAACAAAGGCTTATGAGGCAATTCCAAATCCAATTGCTCAAAGATCCCTTTGATGTTACATAACGCCCCACTCGGAGGGCACGCTGCCAGCTCTGCCTGCTTACTTACTCAGATCGTAAAAGTGCTGCCAGAAAGCCTCCATCCACTTATGAAGTTCATCCCTACTGTCAGCAGCAAAATGTTGCGTCACAGCCTCTCCAGACATGGGGTTGATAACAGAGAAGTTATTAGTTCTTCTCTTGGAGTCCTTATCCACAGCCCGAATCCTGGTTTCCTAGGAACGACAAACTGTGGGAATGAGTTACTGCTTCAGCTCCATGCTGGCATCACCTTTTGGCCAATTACAGTGTAAGGAAGGTATCATTTGGCTTTGTATCTACTCCAGATTAATTTCCAATTAAAAAAAAAAAAAGATGAACTAGTGTCAGGAAATGATTATAAAAATGTTTTTGCATAAAACCATTAAAATGGCATAAAATATGAAAAATAAGGGAATGAAGCACAATTATTGCAGTTCAGTTCTGAATTACAGAATGTACTGTAATTCTGTGTTTCCCCTCCCTCTACCTTCACCAGCTCATCTCACACTGCTCACTCTTCTCCACAGCAGTTTAGGGAATAATCTAAAATAACAGCAAGCAGTTCCTTTTCTCCAAATGATTCATATGGGCAACCACATTATTACAGCTACTATTTACATCTCCTACTGTACTTCTGTGGGCCATTGCTTACCCACTGCATTTTAAACTTGTATCCATTTTATGTTCATCTTAGTGAATCAGGGCATTCAGGGCTAATACGATAGTGACAGGAAATTTTAAAAGAAACTTACCTAGTCCATCTTTAAAGGGGCATTTGTATCAGTAACCCATATGGTTCTACTAGAAAAAACAAGATTTTGCTCTAATAGAAAAAATAGTATTTGCCATTTAAAATAGACATTTTAGTTTTACCTTCATTAGGGAGAGCTAAATAGAAATAATTAAATGTGTGTGTATATATATACATAAGAAGAATAACACAAATCTCTAAAATTTCTTCAGCTATAGTTAGAAAGGCTCTCAGATTATGCAGCTGCACTGCTAGAGCCAAGGTTTCCCCTTTTGTTTGGGGACATAGTTCAATTGATCTAGACTAGATCCAGTGGTATTCTCAGAGTATCCAGTTCCTTTGTTATGGCATTACAACAACAACAACAAAAAGCACTTACCCCAAACTCGGGGGGGGGTGTGTGTAAAATGTTGAAAGATTTTAGCAAAAGTCCGATTAAAACACATCTAAAAAAACCCCGGAACACAACTGGTCAACATTGCTGCTCATCACAACATAATGAGCAAATTAAATTAATTAACATCACTTTATTTACAAAAGTAAAGCAGAAACCCTGGGAATGTCTTTGCCCGTACAATTCGACCTGACTGAACAAGCAAGAGCCCATTACAACACTGCTCCTCGGAGGATTTTTGGCATACCCAGGAGAGCAGTGTAATGAATTCTGGTGCCAGGGTGCCAGCCAGGCCCCTACAGCTGGCTGGCCCCAGAGCCCAGCAGGACACGAGGACACCAAACATACAGGAAGAGCCTGCAGTGCCCTCCTGCCACACACGGGTATTCCTGGCATGGGGAGTGCCCAGGATTTGAAGGAAGCTGACGGTCACAGGCAGGGTTGTGTTCGAATATCTCCTGTGTGGATAGACAGTGAATCTGACCACAAAGGTGGCCTCGGGGCATTCCTCAAAATACAGCGGGGACAGAACAATCAGTTCCCTTTTACACAACTCAAGTGAATGTCAAACATCTGCTAAAGACGTTAAACATACACCTACAGAAATTAAGTTTACGCATGGGATCCCATGGGGATAAGCCTAGTTCCCATACTCAGAAAACAAAAATTATTGTACAGACCATTCCCCAGATTTTAAATGCATTACTGAAGTAACCATTTGAAATACCAACAGCTGCTTGTAGCATATCTGATGGATATGCTCATTTAAATTCTTCTGTCTAAAAATAGGAGATGAAGTAATTCATCCATAAGTGCTCTATATCCCATTAACTCAGGTAACCATAGATACCAGCAAAAAAATGAAATCAAATAGATTAACATTTGACAGGTAAGAACTTCAAGCATACCATACACACAAGTTTATTTAATGATGTTTGCTGCAGGTTTTATCCCACAACTGTGGTATTATTCAAAGGAGATAAATCCTCAAGCAACAATCTATATCTGCTGCTTGAATATTTCAGGAGTGATACAAGATGCCGCTACAGCAATGGGCTGATGAATTTACCAAGCTTGGGTGAATTACATGACATGCCCAGTTCCATGTAATAAAAACAAACCCCAAAACAACAAAAAGCTAATACAAGCAAAACAAAAACAAACAAACAAAAACCCCACCCCAAGAAACCAACAAAAATTGTTTTAAGTTACCATGTTGTAATAATATCTTTCACAGTCTTATAAGAAAACTGAAGTAACTCTGCTACAGCAATTGTAAAGACCAGAACAATCGGTGGATCGCAACAGGAAAAACAGCTGAATCTTGAACTCAAGTGACTCTTATGGGGAAGCAGAAGCCAGTTTTATATTCTTTCTGCAAAAGATTATTTCTTTGAAGAAGGGGAAAGACTAAAAGGGAAAAATATATTATTTTTGCAAATACCAACCCTATTCTATATTTCTCCCCACAAATAAAATCTCTTTGCCTGATAATACCTCTCTGGAAAGCTCATACTTTAAGCTAAAAAGAAGACAGAGAAACTTTTTTATTGCTGAGGTACAACATTTTCTTGCTAAGCCAAACCTGACACACTAAGAAGCACTGGTTATAAAGGCCATTTTGAGACATCAAAACAAATTACAGTTCTTAAGAAAAATATTGAATAACCTAGAGACCCAGTTCTCTATATCTATTTTAAGATTAAACAAATTGAATCCCATATAACAAACTTCCTTCATGTTTTTAGTACAAAAAAATAAACCAAGAAATAACAGTACAACACTGGAAACAAGTATAAGCTGTGCATGCATTGGTTTCTGTTGCAATGTTAATAATTTCCATGAAGTTTGTTTTAGGCAAGAAGAGAACTATGGTTAAATTTCAAATTATGGCTTTCAAACACACAATGATGCACATAATGCGCAAGACCAAATTCACTCTATCAGCTAACGTTTCCTCCCTTCATTGTTCTGTGAGCTTGTACTAATGTGATATCCTCATGGCCACTGCCTGGCAAGTCCAGTGTGTAATTATGACATGGAAAAGCGATGTTAGGATATCTGTGCCATTTCAGCAATGTTGGGAGCAATGCAGCAGCTGAAAACATGGAGAAGGAGATAGCAATATATGACCAGCCAGCATTCTGTGAAACATCAGGGAGGCAGTAAAGCAGTTTTCAAACTGCTCAATTGGAACATCTGTGCTGCAAGGCCCACTGTGTGGGATCTGGGTGTTCTCTCTGCTTTGCCTGCCCACATCCACAACCTCTTTCAAGCAACTGCAGGACTAAACTGAGCAATGGGATATGAGATACCAGACATTTGGAGGCACTTAACTAGTCTGTCCTTTTCCAATATATTTTCACATGTACGAAGACTTTTCTAAGCCATCCAGTGGAACAAAGTCCTTACTCCAGAGAACGTAGATATTTTCAGGGCTGATCTCGTTTCCCTGTGCTGGAGTTCCCCGACACATACAGCGAATATTGCTCATGTTGCTGGCTCCCTAAAAGCTCCTACGATCAAGAACTCATATCAACACTCCTCTGCTTCAGCCCAAGGATGAACTCCCTGGTTCCCTAGAAATACTGCACGGTTCCCTTGAAGTTACGCTGCTGCAACCATCGCAACATTTTCCAAACAATTCCTCTACCTGAGCTAGCTCAGAGCAGCTGTACCACAGGGACTGTCATTCACAGTAAGGCCCGTTTGATTTTGTCCTTCCACTCCTGCTGCACAGCTCAGCAGTGTTCCCACGAGCCCCGAGCCCATGGCTGCAAACACTTGCTCCTCACCCTGCTCCCCTCAGCGAGGAGCACGAACACAGAGATGGCCCTGGGCCTGCTGACTGCACGGGCAAAATATGTCAGGCAGCGCGTCACGGGACTACAAGAATTTGAAGTAACACCCCAAAATTCCTCAAGCTTCAGGCACTCACGGCACAAAAAAAATTTTATAATGTATGAACTGAACACAATAGACTATGAATTCCAAACACTTAGCAACTAATGTGAACCACTGGCACATGTACCAATTTTCCAAGATACCAAGTGTAGGCAAGGCCTTTACTTTTCATTTCAAACTAAAGAAAACTTGAAAAAAAATTCAGGAACTGGCCCATAATGAGTATTTCTTCAAATTGGATTCCAGTAAATTTTCTTTGCTACAGAAAATATCATTTCTCTTTTCCTACTTAGTTGTGCAATATAATATGTTATAATCACATTTAGCTGGAACAATAACAGTAGCACTTGCATAATAGGAACTGCAGAACCATTCTTGCTCAACAGCAGTAGCAGTGAAGTCATCTAAAGTTGAAGTAATGACTTTGCTGGTCTTAATGGTTTCTTCACGTCTCGATTCAAAGGGAATGGGAAATACGGCTACCAGTGTGAATATTTTCCAGAGAATTTCTCATAAATCCAGATGATTTCATTACTTTTCAGAAAGTATCTTTAAATTACATGTAAAGGATCATCTTCACATTACAAATGAAAATGCCACATATGCAACCCAAAGAGATTTTAGTTAGAACGTCTAGAGCTGATGTTCAATCTCAACTTTCATTTTGAAATTGCTGTTTCTATAACAACATGTAGCAGACAAGCCCATATGATTAGTCTGCTTTCATTTAATCCATAAGAGAAATTTCATAACAAAGGAATCAAGAAATATCTGCAGGCATTAAGTTATTTTCAAGAGAAACTGTTTAAGTAGTAAAGTATCCAAATATGTTTCCAATTGCAATTTCTTTTTTTTCTAGTTTTAATTTAAATTGAAGAAGGATTCACAGTCATCTTCTCCAGCATCTGAAATTTTTGTAAAATGGTGTAAGATACATAAATCATGTACCTTCTACATGTTAGCTTTAAGAATACCCTGCAAGCATAAGGACAGCCTCTCTGCAAAGGTTTATTAAGTTGGATTTTAGGTTCTAAACATACTGGTTAATCGAAGGAGCAAAAGATCTTAGTACAATATGGTTATTTTAAAAGCAAAAGTAAAACTAGGATATAGACTAAAACAGAGAACTCCAAGGAAAGCTATGAGGCAGCCTGATAGATAATTTTATAAAATATTCTCATCACATTTTAGAATATGGATTTAGTAATTCTATAATTTACTGAAGTTTACCATTTCTTAACTGATACTGTGAACAGCTGGAAAACAGAATTATGGCAGAGGCTGACTAGTGAAATTAAAAGTGACTGAAGAGGTAAGCAAGTAAACCTACTTAAATATATTTCACAGTATAAATATTTATTTAATGTAAATGGATGAACAGTTGGAAGAAAAAATGTCTTTGTTAAAAGATGTGGCTTTGTTAAGAGATACGGCACTGGAAAAAAGGTATTTTTATTTAAGGAATAAATTTAAATCTTAACAATTATAAAGCAAGTCCTAACACAAACAGATCACGTTGTTATAACCCATTTAAATGTTTGGGTTCTATACCAGTCTCCCTCTGAACGAGAATGCAGTGATCACTTCCAGACAGCTTAAAGCCACCAGAAGCTGCCAGTGCTGTTGTAAGGAGCAGTTCTTTGTCACTCCGTGTCCCTACACGTTCCCAATCACAGCTGAGCCCCTTGCTCGTTCCTGGGTGAGAGAATTTAGTACAGTTGAAGCCAAGCCTCCTCCTGCCCCACAAATGAACCAACTTCAACCCACGTCAGTTCCCCTGTCCGATTCCTCAGCCGGCTGCCCCCGCGCCTGCCCTGGCACGGAGCAGCACAGCAGCTGGACAAGCGGCCGGGCGGCGGGAATGCTTCTCCGGGAATTAGTGTTGGCACCGAGCGCTCACGGCAGCACAGCAGCGCAACCCACATCGACCTGTGCTTAACACAGTTTCCAAATGTGTCTGTTTACTATTGTAAGATGAACCCAGCTATGTCAACTGCAAATAATGTTAAATTCCTCTGCCCATCCTTATGGGATATTAACCCTTGATGCCTGCTCCAAAACCTGTTTTTGCAAGCATCTGTTCTCTCTAAGGCTTGCCATTCTAGAAGGTCCTTCCAATAACATTACTAAATTGAACATTTAAATATTACTTCAGATTAATTACTTGCTGTTTCTTTAGCCAAATAATAAGCAACACTTTAAATTTATGTTTTAAACTCATGCTTTTCAATTAGGTAATGAAAAACAGCAATAATGTCATCCTAGAGATTACAACTTCCAAAGTTATTGTGCCCTGAACAAAACCAGCATTAAGAAAAGCAGCTTATTTTAAGGCACTAAAATATTTTGAACTATTTTCCAGCTCTCCTTCTAATTAAGACTGTGGCCAAATAACACATATAAACAAAAAAGCTTTTGTTGAAATTCCACCTTGCTGAGGACAAAAACCTACCAGAGCATTGCTAGGGGACTGTAAGCCATACATTTCCAGGGGCTGTCTTATAGAACTGTCATATAAGAAGTTATTAGTTGTCCTAAAGGAAAACACCCTTCTTTTTGCCTCTGTCCTGACCAGTCTAATACAACAGAAGGAACTTATATCCGCAGCTAAGAAATGTAACATCCCTGCTGGGGGACTGCAAATTTCACTGAAGCACATCCCATCCTCATGGTACCTATCTTTATACAGGCATTCTGCATAGCAGCAGCTTAGAGACCAAATGACTGTACACATTTCTTAAAACAAAAAGCATGTCCCCCAAAGTATTAAAATAAATAAAAAACCTCAACAACTAAAAAGAATATCCCCATACAACCAGTTTTACCTTGTTGATGGAAACAGTCAATGCTGGCTCCAGTTTAGCCTCAATTTCTTCTGGTGAGTAATAACAGAAGAGTTTGCCACCTCTTAGTACGCAATACAGCCTCCTCCAGCTCATTAGATCTCCCATCATTTGCTAAAGGGAAGAAGTAGTCAGAAATAGCCAAACATAAACCTAAAACAAGACCATATTATAAGCTATACACATATCAGCCCTGAGTGATCCAACTTAGCCACACCAAATTCATTCCAGAAACAAAGACTTTCTGTCGCAGAACATTACAGTCACTGATTTCTGAAATGCTAGCAGTACTTAAATGTCTTCTGGTGTTTTACAGTTTTAGCAGATTTACTGCCATGTGACACTAACAGTACAGAATCTGGTGGTTCACGCAGAAAGAAATCTAGATCTGGTGTCTACTGTAAAAAAGAAAGCACCTTTATTAGCTACAGCAATTGCACAATAAGAGAAATAAAAGGAGTATTTCACTTTGGAAATACACAGTACATTCAACAAATGTCAAGCAAGACATTTGAAGCAAGAATTTCCACTTTCTCAAATGAATTTTCTGAACAGCTTTCATAAATGCATTACAGTTTCACAACCAGTTTAAAGTCTGTAATTCAGTACTCCTGACAAATGACCCAGACCCTCTGGCCCTCCACTATCACCTTTTCATATGCCTAGTTGTGCAATGAACCAAAATAGAGAAGTAAAGTGAGTTCACATGAGTCATTTCTGAAGGGATGAGTTTAAATATGGCTCGGTTCACCAGCCTGATTCACCATGCTGTGATATGAACTCTTGTGCCAGCACAACAAGAGGTATGTACAAGGATGAGAGCCACAGGATTATCGGGACTGCTGCCCTCGAGGACCAGTGGAAATCAACTCTGAAACAAGAGTTGTACTTGATCTTCACTAACAGCCTCCATCATTCACACCAAGGAAACATCTATTTTTCCATGCTCAGCCACTGAAGGCGCCGTTTGTGAATGCAGCTGTGAGAGTTTTCCCTTTGCTCTAGGTAGAACAGTGACAAAACAACAGTTCTCAATAGGTAAAAGCAAATGTTTTAACAATTGACTCATCGTGACAGCTAGCAACAGATCAGGATGTAAACACAAGCAGGGTCTTCTTACCTGCTGATTTAGAAATCCTGCCATCATATCCCTGGCCATGCAGGAGGGCTGAGCAACTAACCGGCAACACATGTTTCCATACAGGGGGAGCCAAAAAGAGGACTCCTCTGGGGGGGAAAAAAAAGGCAAAACACAAACACTTAGTTCTGAACAACTGCCCTAAACACACAGTTTAGGTTTCTATATCCATTTCTACATTAAGGTCATGAATGTAAATAAGCATATTTTCGTATTTTAAGAAAAGAGATTTAATCCTGTAGGATTACACTAAAAATGATTTTTAGTCTTCAGGAAAGTTTTTTTAATTGAAAAAAAATAGTAATTTCCAAAACAATTTCAAGTAAAAATGGCAATACTGTTCTGCAAAAATGAGTTGTTCTTACATAAAATATAGCTCATTTCACAGCTAGAAACACTCTGAAAGATAAGTATCCTCGCCCTCTCATATACTAAGATCCCTGAGCCCATCCCATTGTGACACACAGCTACATTTATACATGAACACTTTGCTTCAGATTGTTTTAATAAGGCTTGGAACTTGTATCTACTTCTGTCTTCAGCACTAGAAGAACATTTAGGATTCCAAGGAGTTTCTAATGAATTGGAATCACTCAGCTCCGCTGTGCAATAGACTCTCTCTTCTGTAATTAGCAGTAGGTAATGCAATGTTCCACTAATGTGACTTTGGTCATGGTTTAGAAATGCTTGTAATAAGCCAAAATATCCAGGTATGTCCTTTCTCACTAGAATAAATTATGTAAATTGATGATAGAAAAAGGAACTTGAAGAAGAAAGAGTATAAAGTACTAAAAAAGAAAGGCTTGCAAATATCAAAGGTACTCAGAATTATTCATCCAACTCTTCAAGAAACAAATGCCCCATAAATCTTCAAATCTGTACTTATTCAGAATTACTGAAACGTAAAGAAGGAAATTCCCTTTGAGGTCAAGTTTACCCCAGTAAATGATTAAGTTCCCAGAAGCAACAGTGAAAATCCCATGTCTTAAGTTAACAGTTAGAGGGTGGCTTATGGGAGGGGCTGTCCTTGATGGAAATAATGGACAAAGTACCAAAACCTGAAAACACCACCATCAGTTGCAGCATAATCACAGTCCCCTGCAGTGCCAGCTTGCAGGCTGACTGCTCCCAGTTTGTGTTCCCCAGAGCTGGGGCACAGCAGCCAACAGAGACTGCAAGCACACACGCTTAGGTCCTGTGTTAAATCTGGGCCTCAAACCACCTCAACAAACTGAAACAATTTTTCTTCTTTTTTTCTGACTACAGAGCAAAAAGCTGTACTTCGTTCTGATACCATTCCTTGGTTGTGAGGAAGGGGAAATAATTTGTATGTAGCTACAACTCACATAAGACGAAAATGCAAATGACAGAAGAAACTCCCAAAAGAATTAAATTTTCATCTGGACTTGAAATTTTACTCAACTTATAGTTTATTCAGCTGTGTACAGATGCCTGCTTTAGAGTCGTTAAATATTTTATTAAAGTTATTCTATATTAAGTATCAAGAAAAATAATCTCTTTAAGCTCTTTAGTTTACAAGAGCTAAATGCAAAATGTTACTGGTTTTTTATTTCCTTAAATTGGTACCATATGTACTTACCATTTCCTGTAATGGTAAGGCTGTGGGTCCTGAAATTGTCCTCAGCACTTTCCAGCCCCAAAGTGGTGTATGCAAGCAAACTGTACTTTGCCCCACTAAATGTGAAAGAAAAGGCACGTTTAAGACATTTTTGCTTCATGTTGCTTGGGCAGTAGTTAAAGGGAGTGTAGACACACCTGAGATACCACATTTGGGTCCAAGGGAACACCGAGGTGTGAGGCAGCACCTGCCAGTGACCACAGATTGCCACCCTCCAGCCTCTTCCCACACAACTCCCGTAGCTCTGGTTTTCCTTGTAAACAAACACTGTTCCACAGTCTGTTCACCTCCTTCCTATATCCTTATCTCCTGCCTCCGTGCCGTGTGTACCTCCGTGTGC
Source organism: Atrichornis clamosus (assembly GCA_013400975.1). NCBI lineage: Eukaryota > Metazoa > Chordata > Aves > Passeriformes > Menuridae > Atrichornis > Atrichornis clamosus. Next base: position 56,007 of record WBMZ01013926.1, read on the forward strand.
TACCCAAACCCTCTGCACCCTCCGGATCCTCAAAGCACCTCTCTCCTCTAGTCAGACACCAAGCAACTTTTAATAGTTTTACAGCTCTTATTCCTAGGCCAAAAGCAATTAGATTTGGTAACAGGTTCAAAAATTCCTATAGTTAATAGAACAACTGATGACAAACTTTATCTGAAAATACAGGTTAAAAATTAAAAGGCATTATACTGCTTTGCCACGGTGCTCTGCTCTTTTGCTTTGCCTATGCAGACTACACTTTATAAACTAGTTGTTTATATATGTATTTTTAATAGTAACCAGTAGATTGATTATCCTCATGCAGAAATCTGTGCAGAAATCCTGTGGTCAGTTTTGTAGCATAAAGGATTTTTTCACTTATTGTGCTTACAGGTTTCGGAATGTTTTATGTTAGTTTTGTATTTTGCCTAGGGAAAAAAGAATCACTCTTACAATTCAGCACAGTGCAATTGTGGAATGCAATTCTTGGAATAAACTGGAATAAATTTAGTACGTTTAACCTTTTCCCAAAAATACTAATCAGACTGAGTAACAGATTTACAGTCCAGCAATGCAGTAAGCATTTCACCTGGTTAATGGCAGTTTGAACAAAGTTCACAAGAAAACATACCCCTCCAAATCACTAGTTACTCTCCCTAACAGGATCTAGCACAAGATCCTTAAAATATCTTCAGCAGGGCATAAAAAAGCTTAGCAGTGTAAAAGGTGAGAAGACACTACTGAATCAGATCACCAAAAATAGTTTTCCATCTTAGTATTTTGCAAATTTTAATTTTCCTACTAGCACAGTGGGAACTTAAAAGTTTTCCAGTCTTTGGCTCTGCAGATGAACAAGGCAAATGTCTACTTCTCCCTAACCCTAATGGAAGAGGAGAAGGAAAAGTAGCAACTTTGTTAGAGGAGGTCTGTGACACATCTGTCTCCAGGGAACAAAGAGAAAATTAAATACGATCTAACATTCTGGGTGAAAAACCACTGCTATGAAGCATTTCAAGAGGGCAATCTCAACAAAAACTCACCAGCATTTGTATATATTCCCTGCTAGACTATGCCCTAACAAAAGATTCTCCACTGATTATATTTGACCATGCAGTCGAGCAAAGCATTACTGTTCTATTTAAACTGTACCAAAAAGTTCAGTTTTTTCTCACAGATTAAAATTGCTGTGCTGATTCTGAAGTTACTTTTTTTTCTAAAGCATGACTAATTACCACAATAACCTTGCCAAAAAAAATAGCTACTTCACTTTTAAAATATGCTTCACAGTAACATTTTCATTCTAAAATACAAGTCATTCCTTTCAGGCAGCTGCAATATAATTTAGAAAAGTTTTATCTACAAATATTTTCCAAATTTAACTGGCTAATCAGGATTGTTGACTATGTTTTTCCTCTGCATTTCACAGAATTAGCTAACTGCCTTAAATGGCAGTTTCTTTGTCTAACAAAGAATAATCTGCCTGCTGCATCTCATTCAGTACTTTGCATATCTATAATATTTTTCCATGTAACAACTTCACTAAATAAAAAAAATCAGCTCCTCTCCAGAACATGCTTGTGGTGAAGGCTCATTGTTAAATCTGTTTACTGATCAAGAGACAGAGGCACCAAAGTTGCCACACAGACACTGGTGTGAAAAGGTGTAACTACACCACCCTTTGTATCAATGTGTGTTCATTAGGACATCTCAAATTCCAGAATCTGTTCCTGAATATTAAACCCACTGTTAGAAATCCCAGTATCAGTTCATTCATTCAAAGTGAGTGGAAGACTTTTGTGTCAAAAAAAAAAACCAACCAAACCAAACCAAAACAAAAAAACCCACAAAACCCAAAACCAACAACAACAAAAAATTCAATATGCTCACCTTTCAATCAGATCTTAAATAATAGAAGGTAAAATCAACTATAACCTTCAGGCACTAACAAGAACCCAGCCATAAAAATGAGGCCACTAGATTAGACTGTGTACTTCCAGCAAAATATCACTAGGGATTTGCCAATTCAAACACAGGACACGGAAGCTGTGCCTTCAGCCCAGTGGAGGACAAGACATCAAACACAACAACAAGTGCGTGTGTAGGCCAGGTCTGCAAGTGAATAAACATGCACTTGAGGGTGACTCTCCAGTGGTTTATCCAAAGAGCAACCTGGTTACTCTGGAATTCAATAGTAAAACTGTGCTGAAAATTTTTTCTTCTATGAAAAATGTAAAAATAAAAAAATAATATTTAAGCTAGAATAGAAAAATTAAGGAGGCAAAAGACTGTATAGAAACTAAAAGAGGGATAATTAAGAGATAATATCAGTATAACTCAAAATAACCAACCTAAGCAACCAATCAAAGCACTTTGTCACTAAGCTTTTTTCAAGAAGTTACAAGTCTGACAGTTTCCTCACTACCAGAGAGATTTCTAAGCCAAGAAGTTTGACACAGAAGGATCACAGAGTTTTTGGAAAATGGAGAATTTCACTCATGCGTGCACTGAAAAGAAAAAGCCTTGTACAAATGAAATCTACAGAGAAGAGGTGTTCACATAATATAGAAAGTTCACTTTTTTGTTGCAGTTTAATTTCCCCTGCTGGACTGGTAAAACTCTCGGGGAATACTTGAAAGATCTCTTGTAATCTTGCAATCTCTTCCCCTTTATAAGGGCTGCATACCAAGGTCTTACTAATATAAATCCTAGGGGAAACCTATAAAAAAAATTGACAACTTATTTTCCGCCTATAATAACCCACTTCTTTCCAAGAAACTTTTTTAATCACCCAGCGAAGCCATCATTAAACACTTCATTGTTCATTTAACTGTGTTAAAAAAGTAATAGCCTCTGTGAGATGATTACCTACAGTAGAAATAACAAACTTCCAAGATAGGGGAAAGGAAAATTCAATTGAGAAACCAAAAGCAAAACCCAAGGGAGGAGGCAGCTATTTAAATTGTCTACTGATGCTTCTTCCTTGAAAGACAGGCAATCCATATTCAAGCAAATAAGCCAGTGATTATATGTGATTCAAACTGTGTCTAATGATAGTGTGTTGTGGCCCAGCTGAAGCTGGTGGAAAGCACAGCCACCTGACATGATGCAGATTGAAAAATACATTGTCATTAGGTGAAACCCACTGGAAAGTTAGTGATAAAATTCATTTTGCTCTGTGGATAAAGTCTCTTGGATGTCTATTTTTGAGTCAAACAGTAATATCAGTTTACAGTAATATCAGTGCGACAAAGATAGAATATGCTTGAATGTTTCCTTTTAAAATCCCAGCAAACAGATATATGAAGCTAGACTAAGACTACCCTCAACACCTGGCAAGAATTAAGCATTGATTCTTTACTGTTCACCTGCCAAAAAAAGTAATTCCTTGAAAAAAATTGCTTTCTCAAAAAAAACTAAATAAAATAAACCAATTTGATTAGTACTTGCAAACTAGGTATTTGGCCTGCTTAAATCCCAATGAAATTAAAGTAGTTGGAAAATATTAGTAGGCAGTTAACGTCATTAAAAATGCATAAAAGACTTCAGATCATTTTTAAAAGGAAACAGGTAAATCATTGGGAACAGCACTTATACCTGTGAACACTGAAAACCAGTAAGTCATTTAAAAACGTTCTGTGCTAAAGTCAATTAAGAAATCTCCTGTTCAGTAGCCTGTAACCATAAAGTGCCTTTGGCAGTCCAGAGTTTTACTGAAAAGATTGCAAGTGGAACTAGAAGAGAGGGTACAAGAGTGGTTTCTCCTGCCCGCATACACACCTTTTTTATTTCACATAACTTGTAACTTTCAGACATGTCCCTCTATCTGTCAAGCATGAGCAAAACTGGCTAGGTGTAAAAACTGTATGGGGGAGGAAGTAAATGGGAAAGAGGGGAGGAGGAGAGGTAGATGGACAGAGGGACATAGACCGTACAAGCCTCGACTTCCTGTAGAGATCAAACCAAAAATATCATAGTTTGCAAAGAGCAGTGGATTTACCAGCTAGCTGGCTGTGGAGCACAAAGATAAAGCCTGTTCGTGTGTTTCAAGATCAGAACCAGGTCCCAAGGCTCAGTGACATGGCTGGAATTCACACCTACTTTCTCATTTCCTATTTAAAATGTAAATTTTTTTTCACTCAGGCAAGTAGAGAAAGAATCAGTTTCCTGGCAGTTTGCCAAAAATGTACAATATATTTGGTTTATTTCTATTTTAAAAGTTATAAAACCAGACTATCAATATCTGAGGCTTACTGGATGACTGGGTCAGCAGGCAAAAGGGGTTCAGTGCTGTCCTCCTCCAGCGCAGCTTTGAGTTTCTTCCCTGTAGCTTTGCTGAGGGACGTTTTAAGTTTCTTTGCTAGTTTCTTAGGAGTGTTTGTTATACATAAAGACTCCTCTGTACAGCAGCTATACACTTCAACCTTCACCTGGAAATCTGGTCTTGCTTCATCACTGAAGTGGGGGAGGAGAAAATTTCAGAGCGTTTGTTAATGAACGGTGCATGGAGCCAAGGAATGCTGCTGCTACTTGATGTATTAAATAACATCTTTCTAATCAAGCGAAGTGATGCCACAAGATTCAGGCGCAGGCATACATTAATATGGAATTAAGGACTAGAGTACACAGCAGTAACTTAGCGTTGAGGTCATGGCATGGATGTTATAATTGCACCATAAACAATTACAAACAGGAAATTCAACGTTTAGGTTAAAAACTGAAAAAAACCCCATGTTATGGAAATACACAGGCAAGACATTCAAACACACTTAAATCTGCCCTCTACTGTTACACAAAAATCACATGATTGAAAACCTATCCCTGCCTATGGTCCTAAATCAGACTGAATTGTTTTAAAAATATCTTAGTTGCACCCCATCCCCTTCACATTACTGAAAAAAATCCTATCCCACTTAGATCTAACAAAATCTCTCATTCACAACTTAACTACCTACTGCTGCAGCCTCTGGCCCACAGCCTTTCTCAGTTTTCAATTCTACTGATTCTCTTGTTCTCATGCTTAGTCATCAAACCAGAAGCTTAACCTCACCTTTCAGGTAAAACTCATGTCATTATATAGATGCCATAATGAAATCATCCCAAAAGCTTCTATAACAAGTCTTTTTTTACCTCGGGGGATATAAGGCAAGCTAGAGTGTCTTTTCTGCTTTTCTTGCAGTGTTTGACAGAAAATTATAATGGTCATATCTTTGAAGAAGGAGATTTAAATCTTTGTCCCCACTCGTAACTTGAACAGGTGTTTAAGAGAGTTTAAAATTTTATTTCAACTCAGTTTTCAGGATCTTGATTTAAAGTTTTCAGTAGTTCTAGCTTTCCAGTCAGTCTTCCTCAGGAGACTGAATCTAAATCGTTGATATGACATAAAGGTGGGGAGTGGAGTTAAGCACATGCTCAGAGAGGTGTAACAGAACATGCGGGAAGGACTGCAGCCTGCTTGCTGTACAGGGTAACACTTACACACTGGGTGCAACGTTTATGCCAATACTTTCATAATGCTTTCAGGTTTTAGCATTAGCTTAATTCTGTCCTTGAGATACAGGTTTGTTTATCTTTATATAAAGAAAAATGCTTCAGCATGGCAAAAATGAAAAGAAATACAGATCGAGTGGCACATCTACAACCAGTATCATCCTGTACACAAAACCCAGCCTTCCAGAGGTGGGGGTTCTCCACCCACTAAAATGAACAGAGCCTCTACTGATTCCTTTGCCCACAGCAAAACCTGGTGGACCTCAGCTAATCTTCTTCAGAATCACATCCACCTTCAAAAGAAAACAGCAACGTTTGTACTTCATTCAACAGAAGTAGATGATACTCACAATATGGTTACATTTTCAAAACAGATATCTGTTATTGCTTTATCCACAATAGCCACCTCAGTATCCAAAACCTCAGCTCCCATTCTGAACAAACAAAAAACTGCGTAGCGCTGTGATTCTGGAGAGAGCCAGAGAAAGGGTTTATTAGCCAAACTGCACATCACAATACTAAACTCTTCCAGCAAACAAAACTATACAAATAATTCAGATCTCTGAGGAATTGCCCTCAAATTCTTCCCACAATAAACTTTCATCATAGGATTTTATGATAATTGACCCGTCAAAGCTGCTTCATAGGTAGAACAACATTCACAGAGGGGAAAAAATACCTACCTCTATCAGGAAAAAAAAAAAAAAAGTTGAGTAATCAGGTGTGGTTTGTGCTAGCAACTTCAAAAACATTAATAAAATGTAATTTTGTTTAATAAAACTGACTTTACACACAAAAAAAACCCCTAACATTTGATCCAAGGTCTGTATGATTTTATGAATGTGCTACATAGGATTAGACTATTTTGCCATGCTTTGCCCCTCTGACCCTATTGAAAATCAAAGTGAAATCAATGCCAGGTGACAGCTGGAACAGATTTAGGATTAATCTCCATGACACAGCAAAATGCATGTACTTGAAGGCTATCCAATAATACACTCAACACCAACAGTCAACTTTCATTTAAATTTCTCACTGGAAACCACCTCCAATATACTCTCTCAAGTGTAGACAAGACATTGAACAATGTGTTTAATCAGAAGTTTCTCAGTTAACCATTTAATAGCAACATTTTTCTATTATTTCTCTGGAATTCTTTCTCAGGTGGACTCTTTAGAGACTAGAGTTTAAACATAGAGAACCACAGGACTTTGAACTAAGTCAGCTTGCTACAACCAACAACTTCAAATTATGAGCATTTACACAACAAAGAGCAAAATACGGACCCAATGAGAGGTCAAAAAAAGGGTTGAAATGAGTATGAACTTCCTCATTCAGTTTAAATTTACAGGCATAAGCAATTGCTTATCAGAGTAATTCATTATATCTCACATACTTTCTTTATTGCTGAAGTGATCAGAGCCTTTCCACATTAACGGTATTCGAATATCTACAGGGAAAAAAAGAAGGAAGGGAAATTAAGTTATAGTCAATACTGTAGATCTGTGATCAAAATAAATTACAAAAAGTTCATTGTTTCTTTTTCTGATGTTCTGGTGGTAACAGGGCCTTCCACCCAAAGTACAGCACAACAATAACAAATTTACTATCCACATCAAAAGAAAATTTAATAATTAGTTCAACTGGGAGTGTCATTTTTGCTTAGAAATTATGCTATAATAAAGAATATTTTAAATCTCATTTGAAAGTACCTGAAAAAACATTTGAGAGTAGCTGTGTAACATAGTTCTGAGAGGTAATCTCTGAGCCCATTATTATGCATAGATGTAAACCAAAACCCTGCTTGCCTTGTGCTGGAAACCACTCATCCCACTGCAAGAGGAAAACCTTCCTGATTTAATGAAAAGACTGGGATACTTATACTGCAAACACTTAAGTCTTGTTTTGCTAACCATGGAGAAAATACCACTTGTAATCACATTCCCAGTGAGAATTGTCTTAGTCGGCATAAAAAGAGTTTAGAAATCTTTTTTAACTCAAAAATATCCTTCTACTTCAGCACCATAGTAAAGAGGCAATTACAGAGCCATTAGTTAAAATCATGCCTGTCATTTTTATATTAGGAAAGTATTTTGTTCAATAAATTTTCCAATTTATCTACTAAATCCAACACAGTACTAAGTAACATTTCCCTCCACTTTGGAGGACTCAGATTTAGACACGGTGTTTTTAATTAGTCCCTTGTTAAAAGACAAATGCTGTGGGGGCTTTATAAATCCAAAGCTGGTTTGTGAAGGACAAGGGTGCTGTTTAAAAGTATCTGCAATATATTAAGTGACACATGATGGCAGCAGCGAACAGCACGAGCTCAGCTGTCTTGTGACAAAAATCTTCAATACTGTTATAAAGAAGTATTGCTGACTCCGGTGTTGTCTTCATATGAGGCTGATGGAAAACTCCACAAACAGTATGCTAAAATGCAAAACGGTGCCAGTATTTTGGAAACAGATTGTCATCCTACAGGGGTTTACCCACAAAACTTCTTGTTGATTCATGTGTAACCACACATAGTCACTTGTGTCAGAAATTAAATGAGAAATTCAAATTTAAGTTAATTTTTATTATGAGACATCTTATTATAAATGCTATTTCAATCTGAAACTTTCAAATTCATCTATTTTTAAGTGTTCATGAAAACTAATGAACTTTCACGTGAACTGCCAGCATACAGCTTTAGACTTCTACCTTCCTAAAATTCAATACGTCACCGTGTTCTGAAACTGCCTTTCACTTCTAAAGATGCATTTGCATAGTAAGCTTTTCTAAAAATATGGGTTTTTACATACAGAGAAATAGTTTCATTCAAATTATTACAGAAGTCTCTCTCAAACTTTTAAAATATATGTATTCATCTCTGCCAGAGACAAAGCACAAAACATTTCTTTCCTAAAATACAAAGGTCTTAAATTTACATTAATATGTGAAAATACTTGCAAATAAAAGCCTTTTTTTATCTTTAATCATAGCAAACTCTGAATGATAGTTTTAACGCACTCAATAGACCTTGTTAGCAATTAGAGTACTAGATTAAAGATACTTCTGTATGCCACTTTCAATATCTTGCTAGCTGAAAAATTTATACCTTAGTCAGAAAATCATCAGGATATAGACAGTCAATTGCTTGAACAAGTTTAACGTGATACTTGTAAATCAGCTTTCAATTCATTCTTGGATTGAAAGAGCTGTCATTTATCAAAAACAAAGATCAATTTTCACACACCTTAATTTCAGTTACCATTAGCTGTAAATCTGTGTGGATGCAAATTGGATACATTCAAGCACTTCAATTAACCAAATTTAAAGCCAATGATTCCTTTATAAAATTACTTTAAATTATGATTATGCTTTTTGATCAACATATAATGTATTGTCTTCCGACAAAAAAAAAATCAATTGGTACAGTAACATAAATTATGTAATTCATTCACAAATGTGGGGGATAAGGAAAAATGATAGAAGTGTGAAAAACTGGATTAAGGAATGCACTTCCCACACAGTATCTGACATACTTGCTTGCTGTAGGAGCGTGTTCCTCAGTAGTCCTGCACAGCTCTTCCAGAACTTTTGGTCTTGGTCACGACTGACCTGTTTTTTTGGCAACAGTCATCTGGCATGTACTAATCATGTGATACACTAATAAATTTGTAAGTGGGTGGATTACTTGATGGTAGAAAACCAGGAATTAACAACAGGTGATCCACAGAAAGAATAAATCCCTCAGCAGAGGCCAAGAATAACATTTAGGCTTTCCTGCTGTAAACTGGACCTGGCCAGGCTTCCTGACAGGAGTACCTGAAGAGGGTAGGGCATGGCAGCATCCAGCACTCCCAGGCTGGACTGCACAGTGAGGTGGTTGATGCCTCTTCCTCCCCTGCACCTCGATCTATGCCACACTTCTGAGGACATAACCTCCAGTTTGAGAGCCACTATCTTGGTAGCAGGACAGAATCCTTAGCAGAAGCACTTAATACAAAGCGGCGCATTTCACCCTTCTATTGTCTTATCCCATCCAAAGAAACAAGCTAAATCTTTCATTTCCTCAACAAGTTTTTCATGATAAAAATAGAGTACTGAAAAAAACGCTGATTTTCTAAAGATAGCAGAAGTGTATTATATGACCCTGAAGTCTTTGCTCAGATAGCTCTCCAAATCTGAAGAAAGGTGCAACCACAGCACAGACAGGCAAACAGATGCTTTCATCCAACTACCAGAAGGAGGGGAGACAGACACACATTCTGCAAACAGCTGTGCTGGCAAAAAACATTATTGAACCATGTGCTCATCACTCTTCTTCTACTAGAAGTTACCTTGCTTAAGGATATGTCAAAATATGCAGAATTAACTGAAACACTTTCAGCAGTGAGCCATTCTACACTATTTTATTCTTAATGAAGCAGGTCAGCAAGCACAAACAGATCTGCTAGCAAAGCTGGCAGAACAGACATAGGAATGCTGAATGTAGTAACATCCACTATTGGCATAGGCAAAACAATAAATCCACAGTGCTGAAGTTTGAGGACAGGCTAGAAAAGGGTATACCAACCCACTAGAAATGGCTGTTAAATGTTCTTGTTGCTAGACTGCATTGAAGCCATTCCACTATACCTTTGCTGTAGTAATGTAATCTGCATTGCCTAAATAACATTTGCATACTAGTTATAATTCTGCCCTCAATTTGTTAGACATGCCCTGTATTATCACTTCAAAGCCTGCCGTTGTGGGGAGAAAAAAGTTTTCAACACACTTACACTTACTTAGCTTTGAAATGCATTCAGTGTTTAGTGACAAACAGAAAAAAAAGTATTTCCCTCTGTGGAAGGCCCTGTGAGTAATGTGAAAATACAAGGTAGGATCTTCAAAAGCCTGTGTGTGACTTAAGTCCAAGTTCCCTTGAAGCGTTAGAGGATTTATGCCTCTGAACCCCACACACACTTTAAAAATACCATCTTGTCTGTATAGTTTGTACTACCAGGTACTGTCCAGTCAATTAGCTCCTACCACCCAGCCCCTTACCTGATATAGCAACCTTTGCTCTGCATGCCACCCAGTCTTTAGTCCCATTTCCTGAAGACCTGCCAAAAAAGAAGAAAAAGGAGATTTGAGATCTGTGCATTTAGACATCTAAAACTCAATCCTTTAAACACTAAAAAGTGTCAGGGTTTTCATATTATAATTCGTTTCAAATGCTTTTCTTTAAAGTTAATTTTGGTATCTCTGGTTTAAGACATGAGTCATTAGTTTCTTAAGGATAATCTGAAAGGAAGGTACACCACCAACTTTTTTAATTCCCTAGAAGATTTTACTCCAAAGCTTATATAACCTGAGTATTAAAAGATAAGTAGATTCCTCTTCCTTGTCTTTTCCAGCTTCACCAGGATCAAATATGTTATCAACTTTTCCCTTCTGTACAAATCAATGAAGATGCAACTTAATTTATCTGTTCTATTATTTTTTAAAGAATTGCTTCTTCCTCTATTAATGAAATAAAAATTTCTAGCTGCTACCATATCACGACTTCCAGAGGCAGTTAGAGTATTTTCAGAACTCACAGATGACAGACCCTAGGAAACCCTAGAATTTCCTCTCTTGGCCACAATTAAGATTTAACCAAATTCCAGTCTTAAGCAAATATCAAAAGAAAAGAACTCCAAATAGACTATCAATTACCAAAGATACCCTTTAAATGAGAGAGAAATAACTCTATAGCATGCATTTCTTCTAATGGCCTCCATGGAAAATTCAAGAACTCTAAGCAATGCACGGCAGACACAAACCAAGCAAACAATACAGCTGTTGAAGCACGTGTCCAAATATCTGTTTTGGACATGTGCCATCACCATTCTGTGCTCACTGACATCAAGGACAAGGACTTGAGTAAATCAGCACATATACATACTTGATATTATTCCATCACTAAAAACATAAATAAAAGATGAATAACTACAAAAGTCCTCATCTTAGGAAAAGGCAATACAACTGGAATAATTACAGAATACCACACATATTATGTGCTAGTTTTCAAAATCAGCTTTCAGAATAGTTGATAGAAAATGCAGCTCTTTCCTCCAAAAAATTTCTGCTAGAAGACAACATTTCTAAAAGCACAAAGTAGTGGAACTGCTCCTACAGATACAATTAACTGGAGTTAAGCATATACTTGAAGAGTTTCTATGCTAAACTGCGATATAATATTTCATTAATTTAATAGCCCGAGAGCAATGGTGTCTTTGCACAACAATTCTCAACATTGCACTCAAATTCTGTTAGACAAAAAAATTATAACATTATTCAAATACAACACACATACTTTAGCTCCTTCAAGAGTTGTGAGAAAATTTCCAGCTAATTTTCTTCCCATTTAGTGTTGCATTTCTCACTTCGCTGTAGTTAACACAAGTGGCCAGCAGAGGGTACCAATTAACCGTGATGGGCCCATCATTAAAGGGCGCTTGATAACAATAGAAAGAATGAAAAAGAAATAGCTGCATTCTGACTCGAATAGCTTTGTTTTGTTCCTTCCGACTTGGCTAGGCACCTTTCTGTATGCTAAAGGTAATCAAGAAAATATGTCTATTTTGTTGCTTGACCCTGAATTACAGTTTAACGTCAAAAATAAAATCTACCCAGAGAAATATGACTTGTATTTAATTTTCTAAAGTAAAAAGAAGACAATGGAATGGTCTTACAAAGTAACGTTTTGAGGCAGCAGTAATTTATGTTTATATGGCAGAAGAGAGAAGGAAGGATTTAACCCCGTATTCCTAAACAGACTGCTAAAAATTCAGGCAAGTAAATGCCCGCTCCATCCTGCTCCCCGCGGAGTGGAGCAGTTACTCACTGCTCTCCAGGGCTGCAGGGGCTGGGCTCCCCGCTCGGGCTCTGCAGCTGGGCCCTGTAGGCCCGGATGCGAGCGTTGCACACCATCAGGTTTTTCACCACGCGCAGGAGCTGGGCCCTCTGCGTGCTCACTGCCAGCAGCTTGCAGATGCCTTCTCGCATGCGGAGTTCAAAGTTTATCTTCTCCTGGATGTCGCAGTCCTAGATACGCAAAAAAACCCCAAAGCATTAAACAGAAAAACAACTGACAATACTCTGAATTTTAACAGGCTCTACAGCTGGGATAGAAAACTCGAGGTTTTAGTTATGTGCAGCTACTGCAATGGTTACTGAACACAGAATGGTAGTTCTGTCTTCAGTGACAAAAGAGCAGAACACGGGATAGAACAGATTTACTATATCCATTATACATGCAAATTCCAAACCAAGATTAATTCACTGTAGCAGATGAAAATTACTAAAAATTTATGTGGCTCCATGTGTCATTGTAGTAACATATGGTACTAGAGAGGGCTAACTGAACAAAGTTTATAAATTAACAACCCGCTTCTCACAGTGACCCCTACTAAAATAAACTTTAAACTGAGGAAAATGTCTGAAATATTTTAAATCAGAAATTCAATCTCATTACCTCTTTGGCCATCTTAAAAAAAGTGAATAATATGCAGTTTTTTCACTGATGGTTGATAAGATATTCAGGTAAGAGCAGAAGCAAAAAAAAAGAAAAATGAAGAGACTATCCCAATACTTAACTGCTTCAGGCCATGAACTGAATATCAGACAGCTGTGATAGCTTCAACTCTAAACAGAAATCATGCCATGCACACTTTTCATTTAAAGTATGAAGTAAACTAAACATGGCTGGCAAGTCACTAGAATTCACCATCACTGTTGTCTGAAGGAGTAGGGGTTTTTTTTAAGGTATTATAAAAACTTCTGGGAAGTCAATTTTTTCTTGCCCACTTTCAGAGAAAGCAAACATTTATAAACCTGCATTATTCCTCGCTTGCCATTTCAAAGAGGTCAATCCACACCAGGCCAGAAAATACTTAAGGTGAAGGATGACAGACAGTTTGCTGTCTCCCAAAGGTGTGCTAGATGCCACTGATGGTTGCTACACATTTCCGTATTATGTGGCCATCCCTGGCCAAACTAAGTATTTCTGACACGTGAAGGACAGAGTGAAGAACAGAATGTTGTCCTGGTATTGCAGAGTTGCATTGCAAATACTTTGCAAGTCAGTGAAGAGTGAAGCGTTCTCATTACTGAGCAAGAGTGTCCCAACTATCTCTGGAATTAATGAGGTCACGCCAGTTCTCAGTTGTACAGGGCAGCTGTAAAACAAGTGCTTTGGTGATGGACCTATAAGCAATTGACTGAAATTCGTGGTTCAGTAACTTGAATTTACAAGTTCAGTATTTCAGCTGGTAGGAAAGCACTGACTGCCCTCCCTCAAGCTTTTCAACTGGACAGAAAAGAAGGGGGAGCTTATTTCCCCACAACTCAGGTTCTGAGAAATCCAGAACCCACAAAAGGGGTAACACATATAATTTTCTTTTTCATGGGGGACTCATTCATGGTTGTTTGGTGGTGAATAACTCCCAAAGCTCACATCAGAGATGTCTTCCACAGAAGTTCTGCTGGTATTCCCTACAGTTGATACATGAAAGCCTGGAACCCAGTCTATCACCATAGACTATCCCATTTTTACCTCTCATGGGTTTGATTTTCAAAGATTCAGTCACAGCCAGAGCAGGATAAAGCAGAGCACCAACACCTCTGCATTCTCAGCACCTACCTCTCTATTCACACTTTTTCTTAGGGCTCATCACAGGAAAGAAAGAAAAAAAAAACCAGAGGAGTAAATAGGTTTCATCAATCTTCTTTTCTTCTGAGTCAAATTTTACACGGTTGTGAAAACCCAAGCAAGACCCACACCTGCCCCTAAGAAATAATTACTTATTCTTTGAGCCTAAACTAATAAATCAGCTACGACAAAGCTCTGAAGAATGACATTGTACTTTCCCCCAGTAATTCCCAGACAGCAGGCCTCTGCACTGCCCCAGCTCCTCTCCACATCTATCTATCACCTGGTACATAACTACGGTGAGGAAATAAATGCTCCTATTTGGGGCATCTGCATGTATCCATACTGGGACTTTCAGAACCATGCAAAGCATTCAGTCCATGCTACATCTCAGCCAAGCTCACAGAAATATCCCGGACTAGCAGTAAATGGCTGTTGGGCCACAGTTTAAATAACCACACCATATAAATCTCATCTGAAAGATGGACTTAGCAGCCATTTGGAACGTATGAAGTTCTTCGTGCCTACCAAAAAAGATTGGTCAGCTTTTCCACACCCATACCCCCCCCCTCCCATTTCTTCTAAAAATACAACCACACCATCTGGAATTGGAGGAATGACACAGCACTGTTTTGCCATATGCTGTCTACTAATGCACCGTTTCCCTCGTGGTCCCCATCCTTCCCCCACCAGTGGCAGCACAACTCAGACAAGATTACTCACAGTTGCTGGGATTTTCAGCCCCACACTCAGGAACTACCTCAGAAACACCTCCGAAAGTGTATTTGTATTCCTGACCTAAGTATACTTAGTGTAAGAAATTTCTAGTATTATACAGGCAGTGCAGTCATAAAACAAACAAACAGTTCCAACAAAAACAACGGCTGAGAAAAATTATATAGATACTGCTGAAGGTAGGACAGGTTGAAATTTTACTTCATTAAACTGATAACTTAATCACAGGCTTTCAGAATCTTATTCCAAGGTATACTTCTGATTTACCGCCACAGTGATTTACATCTAAACCCTCCAAGTCTAGTATGTTTATTTAAAGTAAGCAAGTAGCCAGGCAGCGGGTATTCTTCTAAAGCAGGGGCTGTGAAGTCAAGACGCCAGCCTGGGCGCTTTGTAGCTGGACATAGGAACGAGTGTTTGCAGCAATTGACAGCTACAGATATACAGACACACCCGAGTTCAAGTAATTTCGGTTTTTAACTAACTCGAGGTATAAAAAACCCCTCATTAATCAGAAAAGCAACGGCTGAAAGATTAAAGAGGTGCAAGGGACCAGCTCCGAGCGCCTGCGGAGGGTGAGCAAGGAGCTCAGCCCAGCGCAGCAGCTCTGCCAGGCCAGCCGTGCGGCCCCGGCGCGGTCCGGCCGGAGCGCGGCTGCACCGCCGCCCCCCGGCCACGGTCAGCGGGCAGCCCGCGGCCACCACGGCCCCGCCGAGCTCGGGACAGTGCAGCCCCCGCCCCGACGCCGCTCGCAGCCGGGCACAGCCCGCCACACCGCCTCCGCGGGCACCCGAGGGTGCGGTGCGGTGAGGGTCGGGTCGGGTCGGGCCGAGTCGGGTCTGCTCTGCTCTGCCCTGCCCTCCCCTCCCCGCCCGGCCCCGGCGCTCACCGGCCCCGCGGCGCCCGGCTCGTCCCGCCGCTGCCTTCGCATCATCCTCATCGTCCTGCGCGGCGCCGCCGTTCAAACCTCCCGCCCCCGACAACGGCCGCGGCCGCCCCGCCCCCGGCCCGCCCCGCC
>WBMZ01013927.1:0-12280 GCA_013400975.1 Atrichornis clamosus
AAATAGAGAATAGAAAATAGAAAATAAAATAGGAAATATTCAATAGAAAATAAATTTGAGAATACTGAGTAGGAACTAGAACAGAAAATACTAAATAGAAAATAAAATTGAGACTACTAAATAGAAACTAAAATAGAAAATACTACATAGAAAATTAAATAGAAAACGGAAAACAAAATAGGAAACAGAAAATATTAAACAGGAAATAAAATAGAAAATATTAAATAGAAAAAAATTGAAAATACTAAGTAGAAACTGAAATAGAAAATATTACACAGAAAATAAAAAACTAAGTAGAAAATAGAAAATAGAAAATAGAAAGAATAGAAAATATTAAATAGAAAATAAAATAAAAAATAGGAAATATTAAATAGAAAATAAAATAGAAAATAGGAAATATTAAATAGAAAATAGGAAATATTAAATAGAAAATAAAATATTAAATAGAAAATAAACCACAAAATATTAAATAGGAAATAAAACTGAAAATACTGAACAGAAAATCAAATCCAAACTAAAATCTAGAATTAAATCGAAACTGCAACCTGAAATGAGAAATGAATGACCTCTTCCCTTCCAGCTGGGAATTCACGCCAGGAACGCCAGCAGTGACCCGCGGCCTGGCGGTTATTCCCTGGATTTTCCCACCAGCGCGGACTCACGGCCGGCACACGGGGACCCACCTCGCAAACGCGACTCGGGAAGCTTGGAAAACACCCGGAAACCTTTGGAACCGGGGAATCTCCGCGCATCCCGTACCTGCCTGCCAGATGGAAGCGCCCAAATCCACCTGCGGAGACTTCCCGGCGCCGGCAAATCCGAGGGCATCCTCCAAAAACTGCATCTTCCTGCTGAACTGCGTCTCCAGGATGGGAATCGCCTCCGGCATCCTGGCTGCCAGGAGCCTGTAGGAAGTGTCCGGCTTCCCGATAAATCTCTGCCGGACGCTGATCTCGTAGGGAGTGTGCACCCGGATATCATCCACATCCCGGGACGCGAAGCGATGGATCACCTGGGAATTGCAGTCGCTGATCTCCAGGCCGGAAGGGAACAGGGTGAGCTTTCCCGGTTTGACGTTGGAGTCTGTTCTGTGGGAGACGAGCACGGGAATTCGCAGCAGGATTCCTTCCCGGGGTTCGGAATGGGAAGCGGCGGCGCTTTCCTTCGGCTTCGCTTCCGGAGGGGTTTTCCAGAGTTTGGTGCTGAACGGCCACCAGGAAGGAGATTCCAGCTCAGTCAACAACCTGGAAAAACGGGGTGAGGACACGGAAAAACTGTGGGAAGCTCCCGCAATTCCAACAGTTCAAAGCGAATTCCCACAGACACAGAGATTCCCTAATCCCAAAGCCATCCCGCTTTTTTTTCCCTCCTCAAAGCCAGCCACAGCTTCCCAGGATCCATCCGGATCAAAACCCACCTTCTCCTCCAAATACATCGGAAAATGGTCCCAGATTCCCAGTTGTGATGGAAGAAATTGGATTGCCAATGGGATTTATTCAGGATAATTTGGATGTGTCTGTTCCTCGGCTCCCGCTGCCTTCTCCTCAATATTCCCACTCCTGGCCATCCATCCCCAGCTCCTGCCTTTTCCTGCTCCTTTATCCTTCAGCTCCACAGGTTGGTGCCAACTTTTGCTTTGCCCCCACGCCCAAATTCCCGAATAAAACAGTACAATTTTTCCCGAATTCCCAAATAAAACACTGCAATTCTTCCCGAATTCCCAAATAAAACACTGCAATTTTTCCCGAATTCCCAAATAAAACACTAAAAATGTCCAAATTCCAGCAGAGACTTCCCAGCCGTGTCCAGAGTCCACCTCACCACCAGCGCTGGGGCAGCTCCTATGGAAAACATTCCCTTTTCCCGGGGGCCTTTCCCAAGAAAGGATCCATGATCACAGATCCCTGGGTTTAAGCCTCGCCAGGGCTCTTTCCAGCAAAAAAAAAAAAAAAAAACGGGAATGAGAGGGAAGGTGGTGGTTTGGGTTTGATTTTCCATGTGCTGCCTCTTGCAGCTCCCTCTCTCCAGGGCTAGACGGGAATCCTGGAATGGGTTGGGATGGGAGGGACCTTAAGGATCATCCATCTCCATCCCTTTCCATGGGCAGGGACACCTCCCGCTATCCCAGGCTGCTCCAAGTGTCCAGCCTGGCCTTGGACACTTCCAGGGATCCAGGGGCAGCCACAGCTTCTCTGGGAATTCCATTCCAGCCCCTCCCCACCCTCCCAGCCAGGAATTCCTTCCCAATATCCCATCCATCCCTGCCCTCTGGCAGTGGGAAGCCATTCCCTGTGTCCTGTCCCTCCATCCCTTGTCCCAATCCCTCTCCAGCTCTTCCGGAGCCCTTTAGGCTCTGGAAGTGGCTCCGAGCTCTCCCGGAATTCTCCCCTTCTCTCCTGAGGAGCCCCAGGCAGCACCTGGGATGCTCCATTTCTCCCGCCCTCATCCCTGTCCGTTCCCAACCCCATCCCACCGGATCCGGCATTCCAGCATAACTCTGCCTCCGCGACTGGAAAGAAATTTTCGGGATAACTTCATCCCCACAGAGAGGGAAAAGTAACTCCAAATCCCTCTGCTCCAGGCCCAGGAAGAGGCGAACCAATCCTCTGGGATGCATCCACTGCTCCAACAACCGTCCCCCATTCCCAGTGGATGCTTCCAGCATCCCAAAAATCTCATTTCCTTTCAATTCCCTCTAAAAACGGGAAAAAGCCCAAAAAAACCCAAAAAAAACCGCCACCCTCATCCCAAGGAGCCTTCTCGGAACGCTTGCTTTTCCATGAGAGAATCCGTGCGTGCATCCATGAAAACCTTCCGCCGTCCCGCCATCCGTAAATCCTGTTTAGTTTGGCCTCGGGAAAAGCCCGAGCTCCAGGAGGAAGCTGGAAGTGAAGATGTTTCGTTGCCTGGGATCCAAACGGATCCGCTTCATCCACCGCCATACTGGGAATCAGCCACTGGATTCACGGAGAGCTGAGGCGGAATCGTTCCAAGAATCCCGTCCCAAGTCACCCAAGCCTCCCTGGATTTTGTTGGGATTTACTCCGGATAACTCCGAGCCTTCATTTTTATCACTCTGCCCCTTCATCCATCTCCTCCCCTCTTTCCCTAGGGATTGACATCCTGCTTGCGTAATTCCCAGGCAAGGTTTTCCTGCTGCCCAGCCCTAAAAAAAACCCAAAAAACGCTCCAGCCGATTTCTCCAGCATTCCATGGTGGAATCATCCCTCTGGATCAACCAAGGACCAGCCCGGAATTACAAATAAAAATCTGCAACCAGAGCACCTTGGGTTTTAATAGAAATCCATAAAAAACCCCCCCAAAAACCAGGATCTGGATCCCTGTTTATTTTTGGGCCCTGAGCACACCCAGCCCTGCCGATCTCCGGGAAAGCAGCTGGATAAATCCAGGGATACACAAATCCAGGGTTCATCATCCCAACCAAAAATTCCCACACACAGGGGCAAGATAAAGAGAATCCAAGCTTTAAACGCCTGGAAGCAGGTAAAGGGCTCTGCCATCCTTGCTTTTCCCACTTTGAAATCCCAAAATCCAAGTTTTTAGATTCCGGAAGCCAAACAATCCCTCCCAACTTAAAAAACCAAAACTCCTTTCCAAAAAAAACCCCAAAAAAACGAGGAGCGGGATTTTCTTTTCCTCCTCACTGTTCACGGCCCCAAAAACTCCCAAGGCTCTTGGGAGTTTTCGGATCTCGTGGTTTTCCATGGAAGGAGAACATCGCCAGGATCATCGGGAAGGCAACACTTCCCCCTAGATGTGATCCATCCAAAACCAGGTGTTGCTTCCAAGAAAAACTGCTGGGAATTTGGTTGGGTTTGGTTCTTCCGGGAAGTGTCAGAGCTTCCACAAAGCCACAAAAATCACATCCCAACCCCTGACTGGGATTCTGGACTGCTCTGGAATACAAACCAGGATAAAAGGATTCCCCTCGGAATGTTCTGATTAACACCGAACATTCCCAATCCACGTGGGAACAGCTCCAGTGAAGCAGCAGCTCCAAAGGGATCCACATTTCCTTTTCCAGTTGTCTGAGGGCAGGAAAATGATCCAAACCCAACTGCCAGGATTGTGCATCCATGAATATTCCCGGACATCTAACAGGGATGTGAATCCCATTCCCGGTCCTTCAGTGGAGACAGGAATTTCCATGCCTTTCCTCTAAATACTTCCCTGTTCTCCCAGAACTTACAGGACATGGGAATTCCCTAAAAATCCCCCAGCTGTGATTGGAAACTCATCAGGGCTTGAGAAGTTCTTTGGAGGAGAAGGGTAATTCCAGAATCCTGGAATCCCTGAATGCTTTGGGATGGAAGGGATCTTAAGGATCATCCCATTCCACGAGCAGTGCCTCTCCCACTATCCCAGCTCCAAGCTCCGTCCAACCTCGGACACTTCCAGGGATCCAGGGGCAGCCACAGCTGCTCTGGGAATTCCATCCCAGCCCCTCCGCAGCCTCTCAGCCAGGAATTCCTTCCCGATATCCCATCTATCCCATCCCTCCGGCAGTGGGAAGCCATTCCCCGTGTCCTGTGCCTCCATCCCTTGGAAATCGCCTCTTTCCATCTTTCCCAGAGCTCCATCAGGCACCGGAAGGCGTCTCCCAGGAGCTTCCCCAGGCTGCACCATCCCAATTCCCTCCCTTTCCCAGGCAGAGCTGCTCCATCCCTCTGATCCCAAACCACCCCTTCCACTTCCTGAAGCCCTCCGCGGACCTGCTCCACGAATCCCAACCCCGCCCACCGCATTCCCGGCGCCCTTCCCGTACCTGTCGGCCACATCCATGTCTCCCTCGATTTTGTGGAGCCCCTTCATGATGTTGTCGAACTGCTCCCCTTGGAAGTGCAGCGCCTTGGCCGTGTCCTCCAAGCTTTTCTGGGATCCCCACAACATTCCCGTCAACTCCTTCCCTTTGCTCGACTCCAAAGGCGCCGCTCCCGCTCCGGCCCCTGGCGCCGACAGCAGCTGCTCCCTCCAGAAGTGCTCCAGGATATGGAAAACCACATTCCTGCTGGGCTGCAGGGAGCTGAACCAGTGCTTGGTGCCGTTTTCCAGGATGGTGAGGGAGCTGAAGATTAAATTGGAAGATTCCTTCTTGATCTCGCTGATCCCGGAGAGACGGAAATCCACCAGGAGCTGCCCGGATTTGGCAGCCGCGAATTTGACGGAGACGGGAGTCAGGGAGAGCTTCCCAGGGATCCATTGCTTGCCGGCGTCCAGGTAGTAGGAGCAAGGCCAGGAATGGATCCGGATGTCCGCGTCCATCAGCTCGCGCTTCCCGGCCTCCTCGCCCCCGGCGACGCTCCCAAAGCCAGCTGCAGGGACTGCGATCCAAGGGAAAAAGGGGAGGGAAAAAAGCAGGAATGTGCGATGAGCGCACATCCGCCACTAACGGCATCCGTGCTTTGCTCCCGGCTCCCGCGGATATCCGAGGGTGGGGCGGGAAAGTTGGAGCATTTCCTCTGGAAAGGGCTGCCGGCATCACCGCGCCATCTCACCAGTGAGGATCCAGTAATATCCTGGAATATTCCCATTCCCAGCTTCCCAGACACCAACAGGTACTGAGGAACATCCCGAATATCCCAAAATTCCAGAATATTTCCTCTCTCAACACCATTTCACAAGGAACTACTGCATTTATATCCTGGAATATTCCCATTCCCAGCCCATCCTCAATTTCCCACAGGCCAACGGGTACTGAGGAACATCCCGAATATCCCAAATCTCTGGAATATTCCCTCTGGAAAGGACTGTCAACATCACTGCTGACACCGTTTTACCAAGGAGTATCCATTAATATCCTGGAATATTCCCATTCCCAGTTACCCACAGACCAACAGACAGTGAGGAACATCCAGATTATCCCAAAACTCTAGGAGATTTCCTCTGGAAAGGACTGACAACATCACCGCACCATCTCACCAATGAGGATCCAGTAATATCCCAGAATATTCCCATTCCCAGCCCATCCTCAGCTTCCCACAAGCCAACAGGTACTGAGGAACATCCCGAATATCCCAAATCTCTGGAATATTCCCTCTGGAAAGGACTGTCAACATCACTGCTGACACCGTTTTACCAAGGAGTATCCATTACTATCCTGGAATATTCCCATTCCCGGCTCCTCCTCAGCTTCCCAGACGCCAACGGGTACTGAGGAACATCCCGAATATCCCAAATCTCTGGAATATTCCCTCTGGAAAGGACTGTCAACATCACTGCTGACACCGTTTTACCAAGGAGTATCCATTACTATCCTGGAATATTCCCATTCCCGGCTCCTCCTCAGCTTCCCAGACGCCAACGGGTACTGAGGAACATCCCGAATATCCCAAAATTCCAGCTCATCCTTACACAACCACACCAGCAACGAATCCCTGCTCCCTCCCCTTCCCCTCTGGAATCTCCACATCCAGGCGCATTAAGAACATTCCAGAATTTCTACCCAGTCCCTGGAATGCTCTGGGAGCTCAAAGCCGAAATTCCAGCCTCATTCCATGGGCAGGGAGAGCTCCGGATGTGATAATTAATCCCAATGATTCGTTAATAATTATTAACGAAGAGCAGGAACTCCCAGCCACACATGGATCAACATTCTCCAGGAACTGCCAACATTCTCCAGGAATTCCCAACATTCTCCGGGAATTCCCACTATCTCAGCCCATCCCTCTTTGTCTCAGGAGCGACATGGCAAAATTCTCCCCAAAATTCCAAACTCCAGTGGAATTTCAACTTCCCGTGGAACCGCCCAGCCAAAATATCCTCCCAGATCTGTGGGATTTACCCTGTGGAATATTCCCAGCAGCTCTGTGCCTGGCTGGGTTTTCCTGGGAGATGAATCCCATGGGATTTGCTCACCAGCCTCTGGAATCGCAGCTTCCCACGCCTCAAGCCCGGCTTCCTTCCATCCAAACAATCCCAGCTTTGGAACAGGAAATCCCAGCCCTGGAGCGGCTTCTCCCCACGCTCCCAGAGTTCTCCCGGACCTGAGGCTTGGAATATTTCCTGGATCACCTCCCTGATTGCTGCAGTTTCCAGCAGCACCCCGCAGGACTGGTTGTATCCCACAATTAATTTGGGAACACCCACGACGCCACGGGGAGTGAATGACTCCCCAATCCATCACCTTCTCCCAGCCTTTGACGTTCCATGGGATCACGCAGGGATTAATCCCAGGATGTGAGCTCCGGGTGTTCCATGCCTTCAGCCGTGCAAGGAATGAGATTCCCACTCCCAAATCCCCCTTTGGGATGGCACTAATTATCCTCCTTCATTCCAGGACGACCTGTTCCCTCAAGGAGAAGTTCAGGAATCCATAGAAAACCAAAAAAAGCCAATTCCTTCCTTGGGAATGTGGAATTCCTGATCCCACACGGAGCTCTCCCGGTGTTTTCAGGCTGCTGCATCATTAATATTCCTTAAAAAATCCAATTCCAATGTTTCTTTTAAGTAATTACACTCAGAACTCCCGTGTCATTAAGGATCAATCCACGTTACATCCCACAAAATCCTTTCTTTTGCTTTCCATCCCTTATTTCCGCGGCTTTTTTTAATTCCTTTTTTTCCGTGATTAATTTTAGGGAAAACAAAGGCGCCATAAATCGACCAGTCAATTTGGAATGTCAAGGGAAAATCCTCCGTCTCTTTGGATCCCATAAATCCACGAGGGAGCCGAATCCCACAAAAAATCGGATCGAAACGAGTGGCTACATCCGAGAAAAAAACACCACGGAATTCTAGGGAACGCTACTCCTCTTTCTCCATCACCTTCTCCATAAAGTCACAATTCGGGGAGGAAATGAGAAGCTCTGGACTCAATTCCTCCACCTGGAAAAACAGAGTGGTTCCTCTTCCTTGGATCAGACAGGGAATTTTTGATTTTCCGGCTTGATTGGGCTTCGAATTAAAATTATTATTTATTATTATCGGGTTTTATCCAACCATTATTTCATTTTCCTCACGGACAAGGAGAACCAAATGACTTTGGAAGAGTCAAACGGGACTTGGAAGGCACAAACAGCAGGAGTGGGATCCCAAAAAAGCCAGCCGTTTCGCCGGGATAATATTCCAGGATGACTGAAAGCGGGAATTGGGATAATCATTCCGATTTTTAATGGCTGGAGGGGATAATGAAATCCACGGACGCGACCACGGAATCCCAGTCACGCCGACGTCGCCGCGTCCATTAATTAATCCACAAATTATAAATCCGAATTAATCCTAACGGTTGGTCCGAAGCAACTCCGGCAAAAAAAAAAACGGGAAATAAAAATTAACTTTTTTCTTTTTTTCCCCCGTTTCGTTCCTGCTTTCACCCGTTCCCAAAAACCTCCAAAGCGCTCCGATCCACCTCTTCCCGGAGATTTGATGTTAGGAATCACTCCTCGAAAAAATGACGGCGTGGAAAAAGCTCCTGGTGACCCCCCATCCCTAACTCCTTACCCGGATCCGCAGCCGTGGAATTCTCAGGGAGCCTTTTCGGGGCTGCTGCCATTTCCAAGTTGGAATTTTTCTTTTTCCTCTCCCGAAGTTTCGCCAGGAAGAAAAAAACCAAAACAAAACAAAAAAAAAACCCCCCTCAATCTAAGGGAAAACACCACTGGGGTCGTTCCCAAAATGAAAAAATCCTGGAAAAAAACGGTGGATTGCTATTTAATAACGAAGGAAAAGCAACTTGGAAGTGCGGGACAAGCCGGAGTCGCTTCCCGGTGTTTTTATACCTGGAGCTGCCTCGGCCCTCGTGATTCCTGACTCACCTGGGAGCTCCGGAGCCTCCTCCTCACACTCAGCTCCCTGCTGTGCCTGAGGGCAAATTTTCCAAGGAAAAACCTCCTTGGGGATGGAGTCCATCCGGTTTTCCAGCATTTTTTGATTCCCAACACAACGATATTTTTTCTTCCCGCCCGGAAAACTTTTTGTTCCTTTTCTTCTCTCCCAGAGAAGGAATTTCCATTTCAAATTCAATTTCATTTCTAATTAAAACCCCTGGGAAATTGTGGAAAACCAGTGCTGGAGGTCTGGATTAGAATCACGGGATCGTGGAATGCTTGGAATGGAGCTTAAAGCTCATCCAGTGCCACCACCTCCCATCGTCCCAAGTTTTTCCAAAGTTTATCCCTTCTTTTCAACACTTCCAGGGATGGGGCAGCCACAGCTTTTCCAGATAATGTTTATGTGCTGCGGAACGAAGCAATCCAGTATTCCCATTCCCAAAAAACAATCCCCAACCGACGTAAAGTCCTTTACGAAACCACGGAAAGGTCTGGATGGGCAGGAAAGGAAAAGGAAAATAAATTACAGGGAATAGAACCCATAAAAATAAAATGAAAACAAATGGAATTAAAGATGATCCGTAAATAAAATCGAAATTAAAAATCAAAATCCCGAGGCGCTTCCAATTCCAGTCAGGAATAGGCTGAGAAACGTGGGAGGGCCACCGTCCTTCAACCACTTCCCTCCAGGAATGATTCCCGCCCGAAGGGCTCCACAAGAAATTCCTTCCCATTCTTTCAGAAGTTCCCCCACGGAGCAGATGCCACAGCCATGATCCACACTCTGTAAATCCCTTGGGGTTTTTTTTTTAGGGAAGAATCTGATTGTTGGCCCAAATCCCTGGAGTTCCATCCCCGGCAACACCTGGATTAGTAACAGGGACAGGCGGATTTTACTTCCGGCAGCCTCACCGCATCCCGGGAATTCTTTCCCTGGGATATCATCCCGTGGCCGCTTCCATAAAAAGGAGCTGATTCAGCTTCCGTGAGCTCCCCCAATTAAATGGGAGCGTTACTCATTAGTTAATTAGGGAGCAGCTGCCGGAGACAGCAGGGGGAGGAGCTGCCGACATCCCTGGGCAAGTTTTCCATCGAAATTTCAATCCCAGCTTCTTCCCTGCCTCGGGAACGAGGCGCAGAACATTCCCGGATTATTTCTGCTGGAGTTAATTTCACCTCCTCCTTCGGGGCTGAGGTTTCCACAGGGTGGTTTATTCCCACAAAGGGGTTTATTCCTACAAGGTGGTTTATTCCCACAAAAGGGTTTATTCCCATAAGGTGGTTCATTCCCACAAAGGGGTTTATTCCTACAAGGTGGTTTATTCCCACAAAAGGGTTTATTCCCATAAGGTGGTTCATTCCCACAAAGGGGTTTATTCCTACAAGGTGGTTTATTCCCACAAAAGGGTTTATTCCCATAAGGTGGTTCATTCCCACAAAGGGGTTTATTCCTACAAGGTGGTTTATTCCCACAAAAGGGTTTATTCCCATAAGGTGGTTCATTCCCACAAAGGGGTTTATTCCTACAAGGTGGTTTATTCCCACAAAAGGGTTTATTCCCATAAGGTGGTTCATTCCCACAAAGGGGTTTATTCCTACAAGGTGGTTTATTCCCACAAAAGGGTTTATTCCCATAAGGTGGTTCATTCCCACAAAGGGGTTTATTCCTACAAGGTGGTTTATTCCCACAAAAGGGTTTATTCCCATAAGGTGGTTCATTCCCACAAAGGGGTTTATTCCTACAAGGTGGTTTATTCCCACAAAAGGGTTTATTCCCATAAGGTGGTTCATTCCCACAAAGGGGTTTATTCCTACAAGGTGGTTTATTCCCACAAAAGGGTTTATTCCCATAAGGTGGTTCATTCCCACAAAGGGGTTTATTCCTACAAGGTGGTTTATTCCCACAAAGGGGTTTATTCCCACCCGGTGGTTTATTCCCACAAGGTGGTTTATTCCTGTAAGGCGGTTTATTCCCACAAAGGGGTTTATTCCCACAAAGGGGTTTATTCCCACAAAGTGGTTTATTCCCACAAAGGCGTTTATTCCTAAAAAGGGGTTTATTCCCACCCGGTGGTTTATTCCCACAAAGTGGTTTATTCCCTCAAAGTGGTTTATTCCCACAAAAGGGTTTATTCCCACAAAGTGGTTTATTCCCATAAGGTGGTTCATTCCCACAAAGGGGTTTATTCCCACAAAGGCGTTTATTCCTAAAAAGGGGTTTATTCCCACCCGGTGGTTTATTCCCACAAAGTGGTTTATTCCCTCAAAGTGGTTTATTCCCACAAAAGGGTTTATTCCCACAAAGTGGTTTATTCCCATAAGGTGGTTCATTCCCACAAAGGGGTTTATTCCCACAAAGGCGTTTATTCCTAAAAAGGGGTTTATTCCCACCCGGTGGTTTATTCCCACAAAGTGGTTTATTCCCTCAAAGTGGTTTATTCCCACAAAAGGGTTTATTCCCACAAAGTGGTTTATTCCCATAAGGTGGTTCATTCCCACAAAGGGGTTTATTCCCACAAAGGCGTTTATTCCTAAAAAGGGGTTTATTCCCACCCGGTGGTTTATTCCCACCCGGTGGTTTATTCCCACCAGGTGCTTTATTCCCACAAAGGGGTTTATTCCCACTGGGTGCTTTATTCCCAAATCAACCCTCTGGAAAGAGAGGACTCTAAAGCTCCACATCCCTCCATAAATGTGGTTGCAAATCCCATCAGTGCAAATCCCTCTTTTTTTAATTAAGACACAATTCCATGAGGTTTCTCAACGTAGGATTCTCCCAAGACACCAAGTATTCCAGGCTCACCTCCTTTTTCCCTTCCAGAATTCCCTCCCTTCTCCTTCTCCAACACCATTCCCAAGCCTCACTTTCTGTCTCCTTATCCCAAGATAGAATTCCTCCCCCTGGGAAGGATTTCCATCCCCTTCTCTCCCTTTTTCCCAGTAATCTTTCTCCTCCTCACCCCAAGCACAACAATCACCCGCTACACCGCGGAATTCCAGGATGGTTTGGGTTGGGGAGAATCCTAAATCCCATCCCATTCCAGCCCTGGCATGGGCAGGGACACCTCCCACTATCCCAGGGTGATCCAAGCCCTGTCCAACCCGGCCTTGGACACTTCCAGGGATCCAGGGGCAGCCACAGCTTCTCTGGGAATTCCATCCCAGCCCCTCCTCACCCTCCCAGCCAGGAATTCCTTCCCAATATCCCACCTATCCCTGCTCTCCGGCAGTGGGAAGCCATTCCCCGTGTCCTGTCCCTCCATCCCTTGTCCCAATCCCTCCTTCTCTTTCCTGGAGGTTCCCTTCAGGCCCTGGAATGATCCTTCCCAGTCCCTGCCCTTTTCCTAAGAGCAGGAATCACCCCATTTTTCCCTAATCCAACCAGGAAAAGCCACAGCTCCATCACCCAAACCCCGGTGTCTCCTTCATTGCTGGGCCAGGCTCCTCCACAGCCTTCACCTCTCCTCACAGAATCCCAGAAATCCTGAGGC